>CM060858.1:43061074-43089730 GCA_030737845.1 Acorus calamus
TTGTAAAATTGATTTTGTAGGAAGCTCATTTTCTCAACTTTTTGAAATCGTAATTTTTTAACACTATTTACCTGCAATCGCTGAGTTTAAAATTACAATTACAAAACTGTTTGGTTACACGATTGCAAACGCAGCTTCCTGCAATCGCAAACGCTGCGCAATCACGTAACCAAACGCACCATAAGTGAAAGACCCCTTAACGGGGTGGTCAAGACACACCCTCTCATAAGAGGATTTCAGGAGTTTGACTCTCAACTTTACCCAGCAAAAAAAATAAAAGTTCGAGACTCATGATTATAAACTAACATATATTATTCGGATCTATATTAATTAGATCTCATCTTGTATTGCATGCTCATTTGTTAGTTTTTTTTTTAAGGTTACAATTTAGAAACAATGTGTGTAATCAGTGGGTGTAGTTTGGTTCTATTTTATGTCAAATCCAATTTAATTGAATTATCATTACACTCAACCTGAACCCTAATCGGATTTGATCCCTCTAGACGACTAAATTTCTTTGGTCAATCTGAACCGGATCGAATCAAAACATATAAATTCAAACATCCTATCATCACAGATAAAAATTTCTAACATTAATTAATTTATAAAAGTGTAAAGAATGGCGAGGAATGGATATTGGACACAAAAAAGACGACGGTAGAGTTTGAAAAGTAGTGATTATAATGTGTATAACTAGTTAGAGTTCAGTTCTATTAGTTTAATTCATTTTTTTATAATATGAAATCAAACTCAAACTAAATTAGATTGATTTATTTTATGTTTTTTTTTTTTGTGGGTGTTTATTAATTTTTTCATATTAGACCAACCAATTAAACATTATTACAAACCCATAAATTGGATTGGATTGTATAGATTCGAATGAACAAACCCAATTACACTAAGCCATTTTTTACAATTCTAAATACATCCCTATATAATTCTTTAGTCTCATCCACTCACTATATCGAGATATATACTTCGTTAAAAAAAATTTCACATTTTCTACAAATGAAATCATTTAATTGAATGAAGTAATTATTTTAATTTTTATAAAAATATATGCATCATTAGATGAAGTATATATATGATTTATAAAAATAAATAAACATATATATGTTCTACATTTGGACTATAAAATGAATTGAGTGTAATATTTTATTGATGCAAAAACAGTTATACGATAGCACCCATTGTTATATAACACCGACATTTGTTTGGGGTTGGTGAAAATCATTATGGAATAATGTTGTTTGTGAATCTGATTTTTTTTCTCTTTATTAAAATGTGATATTGGATAAATTATTTCACAATCTTTTTTTTGGATGATCGTAACAGTGCACTAACCAAGAATTGATCTTTTCAATTCCACTCCTTAGAAAGTTGATTCTGTTCTTTTTCAAAGAGGATATTAGAGAATTTTTGCATTCAATAATTTGACTGATCTCTTATATGATTATAGAAATATATAACTAATATAAGCAAATGTCACAACATTCAATTAAGCGCATTTCTTGTTTTAATTCCTAATTTCATTGGATTATCTGTTAATGGAGATGAACGTAATATTTTCCAAAATTTTATCGTTTGGTGTCTAAATATATTCAAGTGTTGTTACATAGTTTTTTTTTTCAACCCATATTCAAATCACGTATACTTTGCTTACATCATATACCCATGTAAACAAGTAATAGAGATTTGTCACATTTTCTATAAATAAATCTATACGATTCATTAGAGTCCTATACATATTTTATTTTTTTATAAAAATATTTAATTTATTAGATGAGATATATTTTTAAAAAATTTAAAACATGTGCAAATTGCAATTGAGGTTGAAAAATAAATTGTACGTAATATTATTTTTTTGTTTATTATTAGTGATGGCATGTCCTAGAAAAAAAATTTTGAGTCCGCCACTATGTACTGTGAGGTACATGATCAATTCTTGCTTCTATAAAAAATGTGACTCACCTGACTCCTCCCAAGAGGGAGGCACATGATCACTTCTTGCTTCTAGCAATAAAAAGGCTAAGCCCAGCTGTGCTTGTTCATGAGCCAAGATTGTATGAAAATACTTGTAGGCTTGTAGCCTCTCTGGGGCTGTTAAGTTTATAATAGCTTTATGGAGCCTGTCAATTGTAATCACCTTAAGTCCCGTTTGAATACAGAATATGATTTATTCTTAAATATATATTTATCTGAACATAAGTGAGAATAAATAAGAATAAAATGATTTTGTGTCTAATTGTGTTTTGAATTATTCTCGTTGGAAATAGTAAGAATAAATGTTTTATTGTTTGGATAAAATATGAATAAAGTATGGATAAAGATTTATAAAAGGTAAAAAAATAATGATAGCTGATTTGACAGGTGATTTATAAAATGTGATGACAGTTAATTTGACAATGGACCTCACATATTCTTTGGGTTGAATAACATAAGATAATTTTTATTCTAGGGGTTGATTAAAATCCATATACCACTTTATATCAGTTTATTCTGACATACTTTATCTGGGTTTATCTGGGCTTTCCAAACACAACAAAAAATTTATTCGGGATTATCCAGGGTTTATCCGGCATCCAAACATAAGAGACCTCTATACAAAAAATAAAATAAAATAAATCCTTTTGTATCATATTTCATATAAATTTTTAAAAAGAGTGGTGATACCCATGCTCCAATTCATAGGCCCCATTCACAGGCCCCATGAGGTGTCATCACCTTATTAGTTGACTTGTTAACTTTTAAAAATGGATAAAATGACAAAATACAGATATGTCATTCATTAAAAATAGATCCAATTAACCCAAATCCCTATTTTTTCTCTTATTAATATTTCACATTAATTTGAATTTGCATAATTTAAAATTTACCTATTTTAAAAAATATATCTCTCTAAAATTTGCTTATTTCAAAATTTGAATTTTTAAAATTTGTATGAATTTTACATCAAAACTTATCTAACTTACACAAAAATCATATAAATTATTTTTCATCAAAATTACACCAAAACGTATCTAAATTACATCAAAATTACCTAAATAACACAAAAAATGCTCTAGTTTTTTTATGATTATAACTATTACAGAATGTAACAGTGTTGCACAAATGTAACAAATACAAATCATTACGTGTGTGCGATTGAATGTTACATTTACGAATGCAACAATAATATACGTTTACGAATGTAACAGAAGTAACAGTGTTGCATAAATAACATTATATCATTCCAAGACTGTTACATTTCAAATGTAACAAAATAACAAAAATTGTCTCTTTCGAATTAAACCGTAATATTCATTAACTGTTACATTTATAAATGCAAAATGTAACAGTATTAATCAATACATAGTTTCCACAATGTAAATACAACAAAACGATGTCTGACCTCACTTGGAGGAGATGACAGCGGTGACGACGGAAGAGGCCGCCGATTGGGCGCCGATTTCGCCCAATCGAACGCTTAGAAAGAAAAGAAAAGGAAATAAAATAAAATAATGTATTTGAATTGATATGACCACAAAAACTAAAAACCGCTTTTAGGGTTTGTTGCTAAACATAGATGAAAAAGAGAGGAGTTTTGATTTAATATAAAGTAGGTGAAGCCCTCTCTTTTGACGTGTTAGAAAGGAGAAGTACAGGGTGACCTGGCTATGCCCAAATTTTAAGAACAAGGAAAAGGAGAAGTGACAAGAATGATCATTTGGATAGTTTATTTTGCAAGAGAGGGAGAGGAGTTGAAACAGTGGGCAAACAGTGGTTTTCAAGGGAGTACATAAAGGGGGACTTGGCTGTTTTGGATAAGAGGAGGAGAATGGACTATTTTGGGGGAGTTTCTTTGGTTATACAAGGGGAGGTCGACTGTTTTAGTGGAAGAAGTCAGCGACGTTTGGTTTTTTTTTTTTTTTTTTAGTAATAAAAGAGAGGAGAGTGTGAGAGTGTGAGGAAGAACAAGAAGTTGATAAAGGAGATCTATCGCCGGCTGAAGTCTTTTTTTTTGTTTTGATTGAGGTGAAGACGATGAAGACTTAAAAAAGAATTTATTAATTTATTTAATCTGAATTTTTTATTATAAAATTTAAGTAAGGGGAATTTTTAAATATTTAATAAAGAACAAATCACAAAAAATCGAAAAATCATAACTGAAAAATCACTTTATAAGAAAATAATAAAAAAATGTATAATGGGTAATGTCTTGATGCCACCTCATGAGGCTTATTTGGAGCCTGCGAAATTGGGGTCTGCGATCATTATTGTTTTAAAAGACATGTATTTTTAAAATTGGGGTCTGCGATCATTATTCCCGCACCGTGCGGGACGCCGCACGATATCACTCGACTATATATATATATATTTGGTACACAAGGCTTGGACAGAGCGACTCTACATAAACCTGGACTAAGGCCCATATGTCCAGTGAGAAGAGCCCACAAACCACACACACCTGGGCCGAGGCCCATATGACCAGTGGGCAGAGCCCACAAACACCCCACACGTCCGTAATGGCTGATTTTCCCGGTTTTCCTTCTATCAACAGGAGTCGAACCCAACCAACCCCGAGAACCGGGTGTCCGTGACCACTGCGTCAACCGCAGGCAGGACAAAAAAATAAATAAATATATTATTGGATCTATGGAGAAAAAAATTATATGGTAAAAATGTGATTTATATATTATGAAAGAAGTGATCTTATCATCACTTATAAAAAAAATAAAAAATGCTTGTGAATTCATCGATTGTACCATAGTCCCCAGGACCGAGGGCCATGAACCCTGCGACTGTGCCACCAGAAAAAAAAAAGCCCAAACAAGTCCATGGCTCACTTTAGGAAGAGCACCGATACATCATTTGGTTTTGTTGATTTGGTTTTGTTGTCTCATACACTATGATAACGTAATCTATACTACACTATCATAGTATATGATAATGTTCAATCATAGTTTATGATATAAAAAAAATTTAATTAAAAAAAATACAACATTATATCTCAATATATATTTCAATGAAAGAACATATAATTTTTAAAAAATAATGTAAACCGCAAATGAGGGCTGGACATATCATTTTCCCTATAGGAAACAATAGCCTTTTAGAGGGGGGAAATTTCTGAAGTAATCACTTTTGCAGTTCCAACAAATTTTTTTAGTAATTGTATATATTTGCATACTTTTAAAAACATGAAATATATGCTCAAATATATTAAATGCAAAACCTTTTATAAAACACTGAATTCCCAGTAGGCCTGCCTTAACATAATCCAACTAACTCAAATTTTTGGTTGACCATATAGAACATTAACTCAAACAGAGGGGTCCATCAAAGAAAAGGATTGCCTCCTAGCATTGACTAATGATTGATTTAATAGCAACATCAATTTTAAATAAACTGAAAAGAAACAACTGAAGCAATTAATTCATATCACAACCCTACATAACCGGCTTCCAGGATTCATAACTAGGATTTATTTCACAATGAGGCAACAAGTACAGAAATTCTAACCATCAAACCTACAGTCATACAACTTCCTCAGCCTACAAGCAGTCTTTAGACAGATTCACCATCATTCATCACCTACATCACTTACCTAAATGTAAATATGAAAGCAAAATTCACTGATAGAAAAAGCTCAACAGAGCAATAAACACTTACCCCAAAACATGGCTTCAAGGGATCGCGGAAGGAACAATACCCCCTTCACACGGTGAAATCGGGAAGACCATTGTTCCCATGCTCATCCTGATCAAGCATCCTGACGACCTCCGCCACTCCCTCAGCTAACTCCTTCTGCAGAGGACCATTCACAGGCAGGTCGAACTTCCTCCTCTTCAGAGACCCCAACTTCCCCGGTGGCTGCGGGTCCACCACCTCCAGCATTGCCTCCAGCTCATTCACCATTGATCTCCTAGCTGCTCGTACCATGTAGTCCGACCCCTGTTTGAGCAAAGATGGGAATTGAATCACCATGCATTAATAGATCTGTCTAAAACAATGAAACAGGTGATGGAGACGTGCAAAACAACAACCCATAACACTTGAGAGATAGATGACAAATTTGGCAACCCTGTTTGAGATGTAGAATTCCTCCTCAGGGATTCTGATAGATTTCGCGGGAATGAGGAATGAGGGGAATTTGGCCGGGACCACAGGACCACTCAGGAATGATCAAACAAAAAATAGATTTCAAACGCTTATGTGAGTGCTCCAGCACAAGAAGATCGAGAAGGGTTACCAAACCCAATACATACATCCAATAACATGACCCATCTTTATATGAAAATCAATATTTAACGCCCAATAACGTCTGCGGTTTAAATTTTATGAAATCCAGCAATATCAAGCAACATAATGTATAATTGAACAACATGGAAGGCATCCATAATATACCTTGATAGCATCAACAGTCAGTAGAAGAACAATAATCTTCTCGGAGAACCTCTGGCGCTCCTCTGCATCGACGGCGATACGACGACGGTAGGAGAAGTTGGTGAAGAGGGTCCTGATCTCCTTCAGCCTAGCCTTGGCCACTGCGAGGTCCCTGAGCCCACGGAGGGCCTGGGACCGGCGGACAAGGTGGGCCCTGAAAGACATCTGGATGATCAACGCCGCATCCTGCGGAATCAGCTCCCTCCTCTTCCCTTTGTTGTTGATCCTTCTAGCAAATGCCTTCACATAACCAACCCGAACCCCCAAATTAGGTTCGTGACATAAAAAGTTTCTAAAAACACATTTGAATTGAAACCCACATTGCAAGTTAGAGATGTTAAATCTCTCCTTGTAGTCCCAACCAAATTGTTTATTATTGTCTGAAAATGTTTGGGACAAACATTCCAGCAGTCATTTTTATGGTTTCAACACGTTTTAATTTTTTTTTAAGTATATATTTATCTAATAAAGTTCATAGCTTCACAATAAACATGAAGTATATACGAATTTTCCATACTCTGATAAAGATTTCATATACTCAATTGGGACTGCAAAAATGACTGTGTATCAGCTAACCTGTCGAATAGCTAGGGTTCCTTTGTCGGTGGGCTCCTCGATCTCCACCACACGCGCAGCAGGAGCCGACTTCGACGACTTCTTCTGCGCCTTCTTGGGCCCATCGATCTTGATCTTCCCGGAGGGGGTCGCGGACGCCTGGAAAGTGTACGTGCGGGAGACCGGCGCGTTCTTCCCCTTCCCCTTGATCTCCGCCGTGAACCTGAAGTCCTTCTCGACGCCCCCCTTGTTCGTCGCCACCCACTTGTACTTCCGATCCACGCCGTCCTCCTTCGGTCCCTTCACCTCCGTCGTCCACTTGTACTTCCTGTCCACCGCCGGAGGCGGCGGTGGCGGCGCGCGGAGGGCGCGGTCGAACCCGAGCTCGAGAGCCGAGACCCGGTCGCAGAGCCCGCGGAGGAAGAGCTCGGCCTCGGTCCGCTCCTGGAGGTTCTTGAAGGAGGAATAGTGAGCCGATCTCTCGATCTGGACGAGATCGGCGAAGGTCTCAAGAGGATCGAAGGGACATTGAAGGGAGAGGTCGAGGAGGGTCGGGTACGGGTTGGGGCTGAGTAGATCGAGAGCGAAATCGAGGTCTTCTTCGGCTCCGAAGGGGGTGATGACGAACGGGGAAGCGACGGACTTGCAGAGGGAGCTCTCAAAGAGATCGAATCGACGGAATCCGCTCATCTTTTTCAGATCCGAGAGAGGGTTTGATCTTTTTTTGGTTTTTCAGGGTTTCAAAAGAGGTTTTTTTTTTCGAAGGGAAGGGCAAAAGTGGGAAAGAAAGGCGAAGAGAGGGGACTTTATTTATGAGGATGGGAAAGTGACTGTCGCCGCATATTTGGTGTTATGTCTGTTTTGACCCTGTGGGTTGGAGAGTTTTACAAGGGGTTTTAGGTTTGGTGAGGGGCATTTATGAAGGGTGGTTTAGTAATTGTGGGGGGTTGGAACGTGTGAAAGGGACCAAGCGGAGGACTTGATGGGGAAAGGGAGAGGGGAGTGGCGATAAAGTGGAATCCGATGGGCTCCTGAAGGTTGTGAGGAGATTTGACGTAAATGTCCCTCTTTAAAATGGGTTGGCGGGGATATTTATGTCATTTGGTTTGTTTTGTTTATTTATTATTTATATGAAGACGGGGAAACGAAGGAAAGCACGTGAGACGTGATTACGTAGCTTAGCTCATGAGGTATATATAATAGAAATGGATATTAATGGAATCATAGTGGATAAGCTTGAATAATAAATTTTAAAAAGTTTGGATTAATATTAGAGGAAAATATGATAAAAAAATGATTCTGGTGAATAATATAGCAATGATATTTCAAATCTTTTTATTATTAAATTATTTTTATATTTTATATGAATCATTATTTATATTTTATTCATAATTAAATAATAACTAATCAAATAATAGATTTTTCTATCTGATTTTATTATTGAACTCGAATTACAAAACTCAAAAGTTGGGAGACAATGGAGGAACCAAGAGAGAAGAAGTTGAAATGCATGCATTGAAGGTTAATGTTAATATGCATATATGAAATACAATAGAGATGACAGTATTCTAAACAGGTTTGGGATCCCCGGTGTTATCTGTGGTAATAAGAAGTTAGAAGTTGTATAAAAAATGAAATTTTGGTACATGTTAATTAAATCAGGGACTTTAGAAACATGATATTTTCACTACATATGTATTCAATTATTAGCTGTCACATATATTAGAACACCGTAGAGGATCCAAACTCATTTTTTTAAAATCTATCTTTTTAATGATCCAGTGGCTAAAAGGACACTGGCTGAGTGCGCACCATGGGGATATTGTACTGTAATCTTTTGAACTGGATTTTGTTTTTTAAATTCTGGTTGAGTACTGTTACACAATTTTTTTTTCTATCCCTGATTCACTCTTATATGCATTGATAAAAAAAAAAACAACAAAGTATTTACTCACATTAATAAGATAAATTTTTCACGTTTAATATAAATGCATTCATATAATTTATTGAAACATATTTTTTTTTATAAAAACATTTATATCGATGAAATATATTATTTTTTAAAAATTTAAAACACCTTAGATTTGAATTGTCAAATTAGGGCCGAGCCTTACGTTACGTAACATTATCCATTCTAGTTCATCGTTTTGGATCCCTGTTGATGATCTGAGTTTTGCTTGTATTAAATAGTGGTCTAACTCAATAAATGTTAAGATGTTGTAACCAATTAAGGCATTTGTAACAAAAAAAACAATGTTTAAATTTAAATCTACCCAGCAATATTATTAAATATGCAAAAAAACAAAATTAATGTACAAACAAAAGAAGATTATCTCCAAATAAAGAAAAAGTTTTACACAATCCAATTTACATTTGTTTACAAATTACACATGTTTTAATTTTTTTAAATATAATATATCTTACTACTTTATATAAAAAAAAACATAATCTATTGAATTTCATATATCTATTTATTAAAAAATGAATTAAATATATAATTTAATTAACAAGTAAGGAGATATATAAAACTGTAAATGATCATAAATAATAAATAAAGGTAAATCAACGTATCACTGTCACGTGGACACCATACCATAAAGATGGTGTATACACGACTCGTGTCACCATCTTTCACGTCTTTGTTTTTGCTTTCACTTCTTGCTCTCTTCGTACTCTCCTCCCAATTTATTCTCTATTCGAACTTTTATAACCATCTTTATGTTAAGTTATAAAATGTCTACTATTTTATTTTTTCTAAGTGTATACATATGTAGAGAAGATAGGCTAAAGAACATTTTGACATTGATTGATTTAAAAAAATGAACTTTATAATAAAAGCCTGCCACCACCTTCACTGCTGTGTCAAAAGCCATCTCCAAAATCAATAAAAAATGAAATCCCATGAAGATTAAAGTATTTTTAAAAATTTCCTTTTCACACATGAGTTTACTACTTATATGGTCACACGAGCAAAAATAAAAAAAAAAAATGAAGCACAGTCCGAATCATGTGTCAAATACACGAAGGTTTTCTTACCCAAAAATATATACATTTCCTATGTAAACCAATAAAAAATGTGCATGTACAATCTTTGGTCTCAATTTTAACCCACACAAATATATATATATATATATATATATATATATATATATATATATATATATATATGGGCCGATTATATATATATATATACCCAAATAATCGCCCCGTATATATATATACCCAAGTAATCGCCCCCGTATATATATATATATATATACCCAAATAATTTGAACATGCAACTTATTGTATTTTTAATAGACTATAAACATATTCACATATATGAGTACATGATTTATTAAGATATACATTTATGAACTTGAAAACGGATTTGAATCATTTTTTTTTAAATTAGGATTAAAACTAAGTTTGCAAATTGAATTCCTAAAAAACTAATAAGATGCGGAAAAAAAATAAACTCGATTAAAAGCTATAAGACATTTATCAGTTTTAAAAACAATTTTAAAGATTATATATACTGCAAACGTATGATCTGTTGAACTCCAGTTTTAAACATAATTTCAATTTATTAACACCCACGTATAATATGTAACTAATAACGAGTTTCAATTTTTTCCTTTTCTGTATCTTTCTCATACCTCTAATTCAAATGTGTAATCCAATTATATTAACAGAAGATCTATTTTTGTTTAAAAAAATTTCCTTGGTTGTTCTTTCGGTGGCATTTGCTCGTCTGCGTGGCGTTGTTCCTTTTTTTGTTTCGAAGAATATTTTATTCCGGAATAGTGTCTGAATCGAGTGGGTCTCACACCGAGTAGGATATTGTTTTTTATGTTGCGGGGGTTCTAAAAAAGCAGAAACATACATGTGATGTGTCTGTACACAACCAGTTCAGATTCCTAGATGTGCACATTATTTATTTATTTTTCGTGGACTCATGTAAGTGTTGCTAGCTTTATCTACTTTCCAGATCAGATAACTTCACTGGTCGTGTTTGTTCCAATTATAAATTACAAATTATTTATTATAATTTATAAATTATAGATTTTATTTTTTATGTAATCAGTTAACTTGATGTTGTATCTGTTAAAAAATTAAGAATAAATAGAAGTACGTGAATGTTTATTAGAATAAAAATAGAAAAAAAATTATTATGTAATTATAAAAAAATATCTCTTTAAACTACAGGAGATGAAAATTTGAGAGGAGATGGAAGAATATTATTTTGGATTAGTTAAAAAAAAGTTAAGCACACTAATATTCAAAATAAAGTTTAAATAAATATGCAACAACTGTTTATTCTAGACTAAACATTATAATTTTCAGTTTATAAGTTTTAACAAACATGTACATTGTTTTATTAATTTTTGGATTGCTAACTTTTCTTTCAACTCCTGATCTCTGATCATGCGGTTGGTGTGTGATTATAATAAATTTGTTGTGATAGGTTTGGCCATTGATGGAAATATTGGGGGTCATCTATAAGACTATAACTATACTCTCTGGCTCTATTAAGATAAATCGTTTCCTGAATTTTTCATGACTTTCAAATACAGATAGGTGAATCCTAATAAGAAATAGTGATGCACAATCATTTGTGCTATTACTTTATAAAACTCTCATCCATGTCCAGAACAGATTATCATAAGGATTTTAGTTTGAGAAGGCCCTAGTATGCATATATAGTTCTGCTCTACGTAGAGATGAAACTCGAGCCTACATGTTAGAGCAGGCATTGAGCCTAGAGACCCATGAACTATGCATGGACTCTGTGCTTTCTCCAATGTCTTGAAAGATGAAAGTGCTTTTGTTTCATTAAGATGTAAGGACACTGAGTGGCATATCTTCTTTATATATGGCAAAGAGATGGGAGTGGGAATGATGAGTATTCCTGCATGTAATTTCACTACACAATTATTTGTTCGGAGTTCGGACTCTGGTTTGTCCATTTCATTTTAAAAGGGTTTTTCACGTTATATCGTGTGTTTTCCTAAATTATTGTTTCTACATATTCATTGTTATACATTTTTTTTAACACTCGATCGATGCAAATTTCATAATTTATATCTCATTCCACTATCATCCACTACTACAATTTATGACATTGATCACGGTTGTTTTGATCACGCTTTTATTAAAAGCGTGATCGTAATAATTATGATCACGTTTTTTTAAAACCGTAATCTTTAAAATATATATGATCACATATTTTAGTAAAACTTGATCTTTTATACCACAAAGATCACGGTTTACTTAAATCCGTAATTTTTAATAAATATTTTATCACGGTTAACTCAAAGCGTGATTGTTTCCTAAATAAAAGATTACACTTTAAATGAAAGCGTGATTATTTTTAATTAATAGATCACGTTATCATAAAAAGCGTGATTGTTTCTATAGTAAAAGATCACGCTTTAAGTGAAACCGTGATCGTTGACTAAATAAAAAACCTAACGTGATCCCCAACATAGAATCCCATTCGACCCCACATCGCGACCCCTTCTCTGCCGACACCACCTTCTAGCCCCCCCCCCCCCCCCGACTCCAGCCCCTCCGTTGCTGCTGCCACCGCCGCTTCTACAGACGTTGCCGCTGTCACTACCGCTGCCACCACCGCTGCTGCCATCGCCGCTTCCCCCTCAGCCTGGCGATTCAGCCCTCTCTGCCGCTGCCCCTTTCCCCTCCGTCCACCGCTGCCGCTTCCCCCATTCATCCTCTATATTAGTGTTTTACATGATAGCTTAATCCACCCATGACACCCTCTATATTAGTGTTTTAAATTTTATTTTTAATCATAAATTTGATTTTTTTTTCATATGTAAAATTTTGGTGCCTAAAACAAAGGGGGAACATCAAGTGTGGTTATTTTGTTATGAAGTATACGAAGGATCTCATCGACAATCAAGACTTACCCATTCAACAAATGGTAAGATCAATATATATTATTCTTGTACACATTGTTGTTTTGATTGTTCTAATAAAATTTATCGACTAATAATATACTTGGTACAGTTTAATGGAATATCCACCTATACTGAAGATGAAATAAATGAACTACGGTTTGACTGGATCAATGTAATTCAAGAACAAATGTAGTACGTTGATGTGCTTACATAGTTTCAATTTTTGATGTATTATTATCCTTTTTAGACTTTAGCAATATTTTGCTATTTACTTAATTATTATTGAATATCACAAGTCAATTATTGAATTTTAACTTCATTTCAGGTAGTTCTAAAATTTATCTATTTTGCGGCTCATCGGATAATCTCTTTTTGTATGTGGAATTGCGAGGCGAAGGTCATGCACTGAATTTTTTATTTTTTTTGTGATGGAAAAAATACACAAGTTACCCTTATTGTGGTTTTCTTTGACTTATAGTAATTATAATACAATTATGTGTGTGAAACAATACTTGTACAAAGTTTGATTCATATCAGAGAAATAAAAGTATTTTTAATGAGCATTTCTCTTTTGTTGTGTGAATTGAATTGTAAGAGCAGGTACAATCAATGTATGAAATTAGTAAATTGTGTTTTTTAAAAATTTAAGATCACAGATTGTTTATAAAGCGTGATCTTAAATAATGTAAAGATCACATATTATTTATAAAGCGTGATAAAAAAGAATATAAAGATCACGGTTCTTTTCAAAATTGTGATCGTTTGTGATCGTTTGGATATGAAATATCACGTTTTATTAAATAAGCGTGATCGATTCCTATATAACAATCACAGTTTCTATGAAAACCGTGATCATTTATCACTTTTGATCACGCTTTCGAACCATGATTAAAAAGATGATATAAACAATCACGCCATCGTAGATCACGGTTCAAAACCGTGATCAAATATTTTTAATCACGGTTTTAAACTGTGATCAATGTCAGAAATTGTAGTGATCCCTGGCTGAACCAAAGTCAGACAAAGATTTTGTTAATTTTCAATTATTAAATATTTGTATTTTATATTATATAAGTTATTTCTTTTTTTATATAAATTATGAAATCCAATGTACTTTCATCTAAGGGCTGAACCATTTAAATATAAAAACATAAATCTAAGCATCTAACCTAATTGCATGATGTGTCGATGAATTCAATGTTATAATTCATTTCAATTGGTTTAGTTTTAAATTGTAAATTTGTAATTACGCTATGAAAATAGCGGAACTGCTTATTGACTCTTATTTTTGTATATATGCGTGTGCTTTTTTACTAGATATTTTATGAAAACACATATTTTTTTTTGTTTATTTTGGATATGAACTTATTTATTTTAGATAATTTTTGTTGTACTTTTCATTCGTATATAAAATATGATTCTATTAAAAATATGTAGTTAACGCCTACTTTAAAACCAAAATAACTGTTTTTTTTATGAAGATAGACTCATTTGATCTAACTTGTTTGATTCACTAACTAGATAATCAACTGATTCAATCTGGATTGGCCAATTCATCAAGTTGGATCACGAGTCATTTGGGATCTCAAATGATGAACTTGCAAAATGGATCCTAACGCCTTTTAGAACAAAAAAATAATCATAAAATAGTTTTTAATTATTCACACAACTTTTTAAAAAATTTAGAGATCTAGGTTTTTCCCTAAATGGGGCCGGCCTGACCCTGTCGACCCCTCTTTTTAGTTTTTACAAACTGAAACCATGAGCATTTGGAGAAAATAAAACTATGAGATAATCATGTATAAGGCTTGTCATGCATTCTCACACAAAAGAGTGATTCTGATCTGGTCTTTATTTTGTTTTGAGTTATGGTACACTCAATTTTTTTTTACAAATCCAAAATACAGTATCATATATCTCGTTAACCACTTCCATTCACTTGTTACATATACTTAATTTGTTATAAACTTTTTACACTTTTTATAAATGATATTATTCAATTCAATAAATATATTTCACATTTTATAAAATTATATATTTCATTAGATAATATATATGATTTTAAAAAAATAAATAGACATAATGCATTTTAGATATGTTCTTTTGCTTTTCCAATCATATCACTTTTCTCAGTTACTTTCATCCCCAATTTGAAAAGGAAAATCGCGATAAAATATCGATCTATCTTATTCTAAAAAATATTATAAAATTTATGTTGTATTTTTTTCGTTTTTTTTCTCTAACCTTCATTTGGCAATGTCTTTTTTAAAAGAAATTAGAATATTTGGTCAGTTTGATTGATGATGGGATATGAGAAAGATACTCTTTAGTCGAATACATGCTGTGGATATTATGACTATTATACCCTCCGCATAATATTTCTTGATAAAAAAGAGAGATCCTCGTATTGGGCTGGATAGATAACTCAATTGGTGTCAATTCCAAATGCATCTTTACCAATACCAACAAAGGGTGGAATATTTTGTTTACGTGCTGATTTGAGATTTTTGTCTTTTCCATCACTAATTTTTTAATAAATGATTTTTTTAAGAAAAAAATGTATATAGCCCCCTCAAATATTGTAATTATCCATATCGACCTTTTTTTAAAAAAAAATCTATATGATCCCCTCATTTTATGATTTTATATGATCTACCCTTTGTGTTAAAAGTTTTAAACTGGGGTATAGTTAAGTTAACCATATATAGTTCAATCACCATATTAACCCCGTCCATTTCACCCCAAATCATCAAGTCTCTTTCACTCAAATTAGCTTTTTTCATCAAAACAAATTGAATGCTCTCATCTACAACCACAACCCTAATAGTTGAAAATAAGATTGTTGGGAGGAAGAAGACTCTGATTCAGTGGTTTTGTGTAAACAAAGATATTTTGGTCATTTGTGGAGTTATGTAAACATAGATATTTTGGTCATTTGTAGGGTTCATTTTGAATTTTTTTTAAATGTCAGGAGATTATATAAATACGTATTTTCATGCCTCCTTTAAGTCACAGGATATTCCAGGAATATTCTTTAAAAATAGACAAAAATTTAATTTAGGAAGCTATATATTTAACCAGGATAAAAAATCAGGGGGTTATATGGAGTTTCAAAAAAATGAGGGTCGAATATTTGCAATTTTTGAGGGGCTATATGCATTTTTTAACCCTCTAGCTGGTTAGCCGGCAAAAAGACATCTTTGATGGGGCATGTCCATGCCCAAAACAATTTTTCTTAAAACATAAAATGCCTTACTCATATTTCATCAATCATTTTCAATCATAAGCGTTAATACACTCATTCTATTTTACAATCCTATATACTGCGAACGCAGTGTGTGAACTCTATCACAGTATACATGATTTTCCATTTAAAAAAAAAATACATTCGTATGTCTTATTGTATACTTTGATTCGTATAATAATATGCACTTCAATAGATGAGAATATATTTAAAAAAATAGTTATTTAATTTTCACACCTCCTAAAATAAGAAAATTATTAAAAAAAAACCCTCCAAAGCACAATATTATTATAAGCCCCCTTAAAATGTTTTCAGCCCCAATTCTTGTTTATATGTGTTTTAAATTTTTTAAAAATAATATACATCATCTAATGTGGTATATGTTTTTATAAAAAAATGAACATATACTCCATGAATTGCATGGATCCATTTAAAGAAAAGATGAAAAAATTCAATTAAAGCATATACCTTGTTAATGTGAGTATATGTACAAGTGATTTTTCTATCGATGCATGTGAGATTGAAATTGAATTAAAAAAAAACATGTGTAACATCACTCAAAAAGCAGTGGGGGTCGAAGATGTGACTGCATCAAATGAATACAGAATGCACTTCATGAATAAAAACTAAGCCCATGTTATACAATATCTCCATAGATATAAAGGTCAATAGACTTTTGTACGACCATAATGTCCCCACTATAGCAAATGCCACACACATTCCCCCGGGGTCCGGCTTCGGCCGCAGTTTATCATTTCAGTATTAAATTCCATTGAAATCTTTGTTGTCAGAATGCATTATATAAACACTGCTTGATTTTTTTGTTTATTTTATAGGATATCACAGCCAATCCATTCCATTCATTGAATCATCAGATCAACCACACATTGCTTAATCATCTTCTCTACGTCATCTTAAAAAAAATAGATTCTGGCATTTAAAGAATTCAAACTAAACTTTATCACCCACAAAGCATAACCAAGAAAATCAAAAGAAGACACTGTGCTGCTACATAAAGCATCAGATTTTATAATAATATATCCAAAAAAGAAAACCCAAAGGTGCTTCGATTAAAAGACGTACAAGATGGGAATGCCAACTAAGATTCTCATGACATTTAATATAAAAGAAAACTCTAATTATTTTTAGGATCTTAATATGTTTTAAAATAAAATTCTCGTGTATATGTCATAAAAATATAAAATATATATTTAAATAAATTGAATACATGTTCTTTCATACATAAAATTGTCATGAAACAATATTAAGGTCCACCACTTTTCGCGTACCAAAAAAAGTCCTCCACTTTTTAACGGTGATGATGATGAGATCCAGAACTTTTCTTCGAATTAATTTCTTCGAGAGTAAAAGAGCATGTCACTGTAGCTACTTATTTGTAAATTTTTCATTGATATAAAATATCCAAAAAAGATCAAGTTTCAAGTCATTAAGTGAGAGGCCCTTGACTGCACATACAAGTGTATCTACACATCTATGTAGCTTTTTGGGGTTCATAACATGTGAAATTTCTAACAGAGAATCTGTCTATTTACACATTCATGAACATTCATTTAGCCCATACAGCAATGTCATTCATGCATTCCTAACTCAATATATGGTATCTATGAAAATCACCAATGGGACACTTAATTTTATAAGAATTAAATTTATGTAACAAAATTAATTATATTGTTTTTAGTTTTTTTTAAGCCACTCCTCCATATTAGAAGGATCATCCAATAATTAATTCGCCAAATAGGTTTGAAATCATATTTTTTTCCATTTGGAAACCATTAATGGAATGTTTTATTAAATAAAATAATGAAGCATAGTTGAAGGTGCTCTATTAGAACACATATCCAATAGTTTAAGTATATACTGTTAAAGTATGTAATTCATTAAGAAAAACCACATGTAACAATTTTTTTTCTTTTACATCTAAAATTTACGATCAATTTATACAAGCTATGACAAAAAAAACATTAGATTTGTTCCCTCAAAAAAAAAAAGATTTGAGTTCAAATTCATATTTCTATGGCTGTTTTTTTTTAAAAAATGGATGTAAGAGATATATTTAGAGATTTAATTAAAATTTGAACAAATCTTACCTATAAACATGGAAAGTTTGTTTGAGATCTGAAACCGAAAGATCAACGATTTCTCATGTACTATGATCTGTGATTTGACAGATTCTTATTTTGTTATTGAGAGATAAGATTTGGGACCACTTTTTTTCTCTATATAGCTTTGTTCTTCAAGAATTAATACCCCTTAACAGCTGGACACATTCAATTAATAATGACATGGCTGTTTTAGGGCCATTAAATTATTTAATTGTTTAAAAAATTGATATTTTTATATGTATATAATATTATATTTTTCATTTTTTAAAAAAAAACCTACATTAAAAAATAGAACAAAAATAATGTTTAGATGCTATTTTTTTTAACAGTGGTGATACCCAGGCCCCAAATCACAAGCCCCATTCACAAGCCCCATGAGGTGTCAACACCTTATTGGTTGGTTTGTTGACTTTGAAAAAGTGTAAAATGACAAAATACAGATATGCCCTTCATTAAAAATATATCTCATTAATTCAAATCCCTTGTTTTTCTCTATTCAGTTATTAATCTTTCACATGAATTACGGTTACACTAAAATTTACCTATTTCAAAATTTGAAATTTAAAATCATTATCTAGAAATTGAATTTTCTATTTCAGTTACACTAAAACTTCCTAAATTAGAACTGTTACATTAATGTTTTTGAAACTATACAAAACTGTTACATTCATGGTTTTGAAACTACACAGCACAAAACTGTTACATTTGAGGTTTTGAAACTACACAGAACTGTTACATTTATAATTTTGAGACTATATAGAATTGTTACATTTATGGTTTTGAGACTACACAGAAGTGTTACATTTATGATACTACACAGAAGTGTTACATTTATGAGACTACATTAAACTGTTACATTTATGGTTTTGAGACTAAACAAAACTGTTATATTTATGGTTGTTAGATGGTTTTAAGACTACACAAAACTGTTACATTTATTAGTTGTTGTGTAATGCTATATATATGCTGAATCTTAATTTTAGTAAATGTAACAGTTGTATACATGTAAGCACATTCAAAGAAATCCAAATTAGTAAAACTAACTTTTAGAAAATGAACAGCTTAGATTGTAATAGTGTTTCTTACATGACAAATTGGTACATATATTCAGATTTCTGTTTAGATCTATAAATGTAACAGAATTGAAAAACATTACATTTAAGAGAACATATTATATGTTAGCACATTCAAAAGATATCCACAAATGTAACACTATCAATGACACATTATTTAACTCCACATCCACAAATGTAACACTATCAATGTCACATGTTACATGCAAGCACATCCAAAAGAAATTCAAATTAACTCACTGATATTATGAATGTAACAGTTTAAGTAAATGTAACAGTATCTTGACTATCAATGAAACAGTTATGTTAACAAATAGTGAATATAACAGTCTTGATTATCTCACATTGCAATACATGTAAACATATTCAAAAGACATCCACAAATGTAACAGTAACAAGAATATATTAATGTCACATGTTACAAGTAAGCACATCCAAATAAATTCAAATTTAACTAATTGTTATTATAAATGTAACAGTTTACATGAATGTAACAGTACCATGAGTAT
Organism: Acorus calamus; assembly: GCA_030737845.1. Taxonomy (NCBI): domain Eukaryota; kingdom Viridiplantae; phylum Streptophyta; class Magnoliopsida; order Acorales; family Acoraceae; genus Acorus; species Acorus calamus. The sequence continues at coordinate 43,080,908 of CM060858.1, forward strand.
AGATGAAACAATTATCTTAACAAATTAGTGAATGTAACAGTCTTTTGATTATCTCACATTGCAATGCATTTTCAAATGTAACAGTTATTGGACAATGGTAGATGGACATCAGCAGTAGACGAGGGCAGTCGGTGGTTGATCACCCTACGCCGCTCCCGCTTATATACCACGGAGGAGGCTCAATCAGTGGCATTGGCATCCACGCTCGCGGGATGGGAGGGGCGCTTCAGCCACACACAGGTCGAGCGAGACGAGGTTCCGGAGCCAGCAAAAACCCCCGGTGGGATCCGACCCGACAAGCGGTTCCCAAAGAGGAAGACGTGGTTGAGCGCCTCGAGATTCGCGATTGACGGGGGGATCCCCCCCCGGAGAGGGAGTTGTAGACGAGGTCGAGGTGGGTGAGGGAGGTCAGGTTGTCGATCTTCGACGGAATCTCACCGGAGAGGGCGTTGTAGCCCACCGATCGAGTTAAATAGGAATGGGATCTCTTACGGATATTCATTGTTGTGGAGCACATAGAGAGAGAGAGAGAATGAATGTAAATAATAAGTGAATAATATTTGGGATTCATGATTTTATATGATGCAAAGAAGAAGAAATACAATGATTAATAAAATCTCCATGATCATCGGATTAAATCAAAACAAACTTTTTTTATTGGAGGTGGTTATCAATTAAATGGTATAATAGACAATGCATACTTGCCACCTCATGGGGCCTATTTGGGGCTTGTGAAATTGGGGACTGAGAATCATTATTAATCCTAAGCAAAACCTTTCAATCCCATTTTCAAAACAAAAATAGTCTCATCATGGATAGTTTGGTATTATGATATCAACCATTTTTTTATTTGATTGTATTTGTTATTCAATCATCATTATTTTTGTCTTTAATCTTTTTTTAGCTGTTTAAGACGTGGATAAACTATTCTTTTTAAATAAATAACATGTTTTTGTGTTATTTCTCTTATCTGATCCTCATTCCACCCAAGTCTAATCCATTAATTACTTCAAATGGTAGGTCAGATAATTTTGATTATACATAAGTATCACTATTATGATAGAATTAATTTCAGTGATTCTAAATTTTAAATGAGAGAGATCGATTGAAGAAGTCTATTATATTTAAATTTTCAATAACTATAAAATGAGAGAGAGAGCGATTTCAATACATAAATTTTAAATGAGAGATTTCAATACATAAGTATCACTATTATGATAGAATTCATTTCACTGATTCTAAATTTTAAATGAGAGAGATCGATTGAAGAATTAAATAAGGATCACGAAACTGCCTATTATATTTAAATTTTCAATAACTATAAAATGAATAAAATAAAGTTTGTTAAATGAACAAAGACTCCACTTTCGCCTCCTTTTGAGGCATAATCTAAGATTCATAATAAAATGGATGGTCTAAAATTAGTTAATCGTGTTTATTTGAAAAAAAAAATTAGATAATAATTTTGTGTTTGTAGATTTGTTAACAAACCTGTGATAAACTTGCTAACTGATTTTGCCAGAATCACTAAATTAATGGCGCTAAATCCTGGATTGTGGCATTAGATCTCAAAAAAAAAAATTGTTTAGATATTTTTGAGGACCATAATGCAAAACAACCTATAAATAGACGGGGACTTCCTTGACATGAAAGTTTTTAACACTTATTTTAAAGACATGAAAAAAATGACTGTTGACCGGTTCAATTAAACAATATTATGATGACATAATAAACACATATTATATTAATTATTGAGTAAAATTAATAACATGCAAAAATATGATTTTTTTACCAATAACATTATCTACAAAACTATTTTTGCAGAAGACAATTAATTTTTTATACTGTAGTTCCAGATTGAATCAAACAGTCTTATCTTAATAGGAGATCAAATTTTTTCATTTACGGTAACATTGCTAAACAAAAGTGTGGATAATTTTTCAGAAGAAATTAAAAAAAGTAATACATGCCAAACACATTCAATCCTTTCATTTATCAAAAAATCATATATATTGCATCTTATAGATTTTAAAAAAAATTATATTTATAAAAACGATTGTATGTAACAAATTCTTTTTAAACTTGTTTTCAAACAAAACCCAAACCTAACATAGAAATGGATTATTGCTTATTGAATATTTTATTTTGAGAATTACAGTTTAACTAGTCGAACCACCTAGCCCGGTATAGTTTTTTAAAACATTAAATTAAGCTAATTATATTATCATTACATATTATCACATAATACATATTATCACATATAATATAAAGTATAAATTTTTTATTTAACATGGTCACCCCAAAAATCTTCTTTATTTCAGTCAACATTATATCAGCAAATGATTTTTTATAAAAGCACCCCTCTCGCGAATTCGATACTTCGTCCGTTTGCGAAAAACGATCCCCTTCCGCTCTCATTCGCCGAGACGTGCAAAATCCAGTGGACCCCACCCAACAATGACCGATATGCCCTCACATGGCAGGACAAATATGCGAGGGCAAAATGGGAACAGGACAGTCCGTGCAGGTCGCTTCCGTGTCTGCCCGGACCAGAAAATCGAGTGGAATTGTTTCGCGGGATGGACCACTTTTAAATTATTATTTCACTAGACCCCTCTCGTGGAACTAAGCGTTGACGGATGTGCCCCTTTTTGTAATTAAAATAAAATTGACGTATGTATTTCTAATTATGATGCCTCTCCCGTTCAGTACCAGACAAAAGAGGGGGGACTCTCTCTCTTTCTCTCGACGCGAATCATTTCGATCCTTCAACATCTCCTCCTGAGAGTTCAGTTTCAGTTTCTTTTTGTCTCTCTCTCTCTCTGTGAATGGGAGGATCGTTGGATCGTGAGGTCGGGCATTGGCGATCGATGTATGGCCTCTTCATTTTCTGAATTTCAGGTACCGTTTGTGTTTTCATGCGATCGTTTGGTTTTTGGATTGAAAGATTTGTTTACGATTTTTTTTTTTTGTTCTTTGAGGAGCAGACGCGTGTATGTTTTTTTTGTGTTTATGTGTGTTTCATGTTAGTCTCTTTGATTTTTTTTTATTTAATCATATTTTGTTGTTCGGAACTTTGAAATTCCGATTTGGAGCACATTTTGTGGTTGTTTTTGTTGTTGTTGTTTCATCGTATCAGTCAATGGAATGTCTGTCTGATTCGGGGTTTCAATAATCGTAGGTTTCGATTTTTGTTGTTAAGGATTTAAGTCGTTGTGTTTCTGTGTTTGATTTCTCTTGGAGAAATTATTGTGACGGGATTTTTTTTTTTTGGTCTCAGATTAACTGCTATAGTTTATTTTAATCGATCTAGATTTATATTATTATAATGAGGAATTCTGAATCAATGAAAGAAAAAAAAATCGAATTCTATAGGAACTTCTACGGTCTGTATCATATTTGTAATCCCGTTTTATTCGATGTTATTAATTCCTGAGTTTTTCATCGGTGGAATTGTGCATTCTGGATCATGTTTAGAGTCACTGTTTTTGTTATAGAGGTTGCAATTGTTTTTGTTTCTTTTTGGAATTGTGCTTGTGAGGTGAAATTTAATGGTGTTTTGTTTTTTTGTTTTGTTTTTACCCTGAGCATGAGGAACTCAAGAGGTCCATTAGGGCTCTGTTTTGATACATCTTATGAAAATATTAGTTCATGGTAGATGGTGGTGATCTACAACTCTTTGTGGAGTCATAAGCGGTCTCTGAGTTGGACTGTTTATTTTGAAATTGTGGTTTGATTGATGGAGTAGTTTACAAACACAACTTAAAGAATCTAGAAAATGAGTTGAATTTTAAATTCCTGTAGTCCATGGAGGGCATCAATGGTTAACCTTACTTCATTTGTCACTTTTGCATTTTCCTTTTTATGTTTCTCTCATGCTTGGTGTACAATTCCATAGAATTAAAGAAAGGGAAGAAACACAACAAATAGAAGAGAGTTCTACTGGATAAAAGAGAAAACAAAAACTACATCACCAATGTTAACTCTCAATTTTTAATCTTCCCCCAATTAAGCTCACCCCCATAGCCCCTATACAATATGTGGCCTAATCTTTTGTGAATTCGATAATGCTTTCCAACATATTCATTGCTTATTTCACAAAGTTAATAGATCATTATCAATTTTTGCATTGCTTCAGTTTCTATCTTGAGTTGGGTTCTGCAGGAATATATGGTTACAGTTGGAGGGAAAAATTTCTGGACAACCCATGCCTTTGGAAAGGATTCAGGGTTTGATGCAGTATTTGCTACAAAGTTTGACTCCTGCGATTATAGAATGCTGAATGGTGGAAATCATAACCAAAATTCAATGGGATCAATGGGAAGGTACACCAATCCTCTCAAAGAATTTTTGAAGCACTCAATGCTGCAACATGAGGCGATCTTTAAGGAGCAGGTAAGTTGAAGAATGTTTGTTCCTATTCTCCAGATTCATAAATATATCCATATATGATCTAAGTTGGTTTACGCTTTACAGTAGGTTTAAGTTACATGGCTTCTGATTTAATGATCCAGGTTTACGAGCTTCATAGGTTGTACTGGACTCAGAAGAACCTAATGAATATTCATAACTTGAAAGAAAATTGTACTGCATGGAACATGGGTCCACAGTTGTCCTCCGTTTCATTGCAAAATGAGAGGAGAGACAGCCAATCTGAAGGAGTGAACTTTATTCCTCCTCTTAATCCAATGGTATGTGATTCTAGACATCAAATGTTGGTTCAATTTCATGTGGTATCATGTGATGTTGCTGAAAAAAGATGGCATGCAGATGAGCACGGTACAAGCAGACAGCAGGATCATGGTAGAGCACTGCCAAGGCAGCTCATCTACGCTTCATCAGAGCCGGCGCCGACGGGTGGCTATTGATCTTGAACTTCCAGGTGAAGACTACATCAGTGATGATGAGTTTACGAAGGATCAGAAACAAGGGGAAGTACAGAATCCTGCGCAGCATGAGATGGTGGTTCTTCCAGAGAACATGAAGGTAAGGCTCAACTGCAATGAGAAGATTTGTGCAGATGAGACTACTGTAAGGATAAATCTGTTCAACCAAGGATTCTCTTTGGCTGATCGTGGTGCCATCAACTTGGAAGAATACGCTGAAGAGGCAAAAATGGTTGCCTCATTTGATTTGGAAGCTCCACCGGCTTGTCAAGGAGGCATACATGGTTTAGTTCAACATGCCCTACATGACACAAGAAGGGAAGATCTAGATAGCATGTCCCTCATGAAGTGCTCAACCATGGATCAAAGTGAAAGAATGCAAGGGAAAATATCCTATCATTATGATTCTGGTATGTTTTTTTCATACACTGGTATTTACCCCTTATTCCTCGTGGTTCCAGGGACTCACTTCCGTGAACAAATTTCCATGCAAGCCTTTTTTTTATTTACAAGTATTGCACTTAGTGGTCTGTGTGATTTAATCACAATTCATGAGTTGCTGAATTTTTCCCTTTATGTATTTTCTTATAGCAGCCATTTAGAAAATTAGTAAGTCCTATGAGATGATGGAATCTTTGGAAACCAGGAAATGCAGTATGCACACATATTGCCATCTCAATTCTTACATATCTCTCTCTAGGCATGTTCCTTCAGGAATAATTTGCTGAGAACATTGAAAAAAGGGATCCTAATAGCCAAATCGTTGTTTTACCGAAAATAGGAAGATGAATATGCAAGCTTTGAAAGTTTCCTTGGACGGTTTTACCTTTTCATAATGAGCACAAAAGTTGTCCTTTTGGGCCAATTACTTTGTACCTAGGACCAAGGATTGGGAATTAACTCATATTGTTCATCATGTTGCAGTTGCAGGCTTGCATCCTATGTAGCCAAAGATCTTTTACCAAGAAATATCATTTTTTAATGTTTCATTAGGTGCATTCAAAGGCTTTGATGTGCATCCACCAAGATATTACACTGATCTTATATTCTTTATTGTACTTTTGAACTCTTCTATGTGAACTTTTACATGTCATTACAAGTGTCAATGCTGTTTGTTGACTCCTGAACATGATAGTATTAGGTTTAGGGTCTGACATGACAAGAAAAAAAAAACAGCCTCCACCTGGTAATGAAATAAAATAATAGAATTACCATCTGATTTAGTATTTTGTTATTTCCCTTTTTTCTTATATAGTTATATGCCTTTATTCAGGTTAGAATGAGAATAAGTCATGTAATACAATGTAAAGATACTATAGATATGTATTATCAAGTTCTTAGCGGTGGGTTACGAGTTCTGATTTTGATGGCCACGCGTTTATTTGCAGTTTGATTTATCCTTTGCTGTTTTTATAGATTGTGAATCAGCATGTTGATTGATTAACAGGCAATGGGCATCTAGCATCCATACAAAGGCCGAAAGTTTTTGCTGTTAAATTGTGAGGCAGGAAATTCATGTTGGGTTCCTTTTTTTGTTCCTTATCTTACACCTTCTTGTTGTTTGCATTATCTTTGAGTTTCGATCTTTTAAAATAAAAAATGCTAGCCTGTAGCATAATAGTAATAATTCAATACAAATGCTTGTTATGTTGAGTGTTTGAAATCCAACCAAACCATCACTGTAATATTATTATGGCTCATAACTTTTGGTAAAACTATGCAACTTGATCAGTTTGTTTAGTCATATTCCTTTGCAAGTTGCTCTTTCTGATGCTATCTGTGCTCTGCAGAATGTAACATATCTAGTGGCAGTCATGATGATAAATTATTCACACAGAAGAAAAACACCAATCAATCATGCAGAGCACTGCTTGACCTCAATGAATCTCTCCCTGATGAATCATCCATTATTATACCTGCTACAATTGGTCATCCTTCACCTTCAGAGAGCTCATCAGGTCATGGCCGGTCGGTTTCAGTTGAGTCCCATTTCCACTTTCAGCCTGTCACAGCCTTTTTGGGAATACAGAGCAGCACATGTTCAAAAGAGACTCCTTGGTGCAAGATAATGCGCTTTATTTTGGTTCAATGAATTCTCAGGATGGGAGTTCTAATGTACCTTCTCCAGGCTGCCAAATTTCAGTGGCTGGCAGCTCACAGACTTCTACAGAAACTGTAAAGTTGACGAAGAGTAATTCGATTCCCAGTGGAACCTTATCTCTATTAACTCCTGTATCCCAATTACAGTGCCTGGAAGAACGTTGTGGAGAAGCAGAGATACCTTCATGTCAAATGACTGAAATGAGTGTTGAGAAGGGAGGCCCTACTGGCTTGAGTGATGGAAGTGCACTTTTGTCTTCATCCCTTCCAAATGGCTCTGTATATGATGGCAGCCAAAGAGCATTCTCGGATGTAAATCCTGGAAATGCAGTGGATGACAATCTAAATTCTTCAGTTGGCAGCATGGAAGCAGATTTGGGGTCCAAGAAAGCAAAACTCGATAGCTGCAAAGAAGATTCGTTATCACCAAACCCATCCAGAATCCAAGTTGCAGGAATGGTAATGGGACATTCAAACTCCTCCCATGATTATGATCAATGTGTGGCAGGTGTACTTGACGCACAAAATCCAGCCCTATCAACCACGGAAGACTCCTCCGCATTCTTACAAGATGAGATGGAGGAGCAGTTGCAAGAAGAAGCTCCAAAAGTTGATCCTGCTGTTACAGGGGCAGCTGAAATTCTCGTCCAACTCCTGTTGGCCAAATCACCAAGCTCTTCAAATTGTTTCACAGATGTAAAGCATGGATCCTCGGTAGCGACAGATGAACTGAGTGATGACTCTTCTGACTCTTACGAGTCTATTGTACTGGGGCTACCTGAAAGTCAGGTCGATGATTTTACCTCAGCAGTGGGTGTAATTGTGAAGGACTCGGGGAATGAAAAATGCAGCTCGAGGCCTAGGAGGGCAAGGAAACAGAGGGACTTTCAGCGAGAAATATTGCCGAGTCTGGTGTCCCTTTCCAGGCATGAAATCTGTGAGGACCTGCATTTCATGCTGGCAGTCAATGGATTGAATGAGTCGAGGAGGAGCAGTCAGAGGAAGGCCGGTGAACATAAATGGTGCATACCGGCGAGGAGGAGGCGAACGAGGACTTATTATGGTGTGCACAGGGACTAAATGGTTATATATATATTTTTTAAAATTTTACATATTGAGATTTTCAGTTTCAGGGATATACATCAGAGAGTAGCTTGGAGGTGGATATTTGTTTAATTCGTAGTATGGTCATTGAATTTTTTTGGGGGTGCAAGAAGAAATATCAGATTAATGTTTCAACAGGATGGATTCTGGGAGCTGAATTGGCGAGTTGGATGTAGCTGGTCCCATTCGTGCATATATATTGAGATATGCTAGTATACATTTTCTTTAAAAAAATAAAAAATAAATTTACAGCTCGTATACTACGATAGAGTCTATACACTGTGACAGTGCAGACGGAACTATAAAATGGATTGAGTGTATCAGTGCCAATTACTCTGTGTATTCATCTCCTATTACTCTCTGTATTCATCGATTATTCAATCTATTACTCTGTGTATTCAGCAGGCCCATGAGCCTACTGTTAACAATCTCACTAACACTGAATATTACAGTAAATATACTCCTAGACTTACCACCAAAAGAAAACAGGAAATCATTATGAATCCCTCTCAAATGAGAATATTTAATGAGATCCAAAGTAGATAGAAAAAAAAACACAGTACATACTGTGGTCTTATATGAAAGAGTTTCTTTGAGGAGCCTAAAGAAGGTTGTTGAGCCTTGCGAATTCCTTCAAACACTTGTTTGCATGGAAATCATCCATATTTAATTTGACTGTAGTATTTCAGTCAGACCATGCAAAACAACATCAATAGTTAGTATCAGTGGGGTT
>CM060858.1:43099730-43129730 GCA_030737845.1 Acorus calamus
ATTTTTGGATGGGATATATTAAATATTAATATAAAAAGATTTTTTATTCTTATATTTTATGTAATTATTTTATATACCAAATAATATGTTATTAAAAAAACATTCAATCTTTTTATTTTTACAATCTCAGACAATGTGATAACGTAGTATATACTACGTATCATAGTGTATGGAATAAAAAAATTATTTATTTATAATGAAAAAAAATCACACTAGTGTGTCTCAATTTATATATCACTTCATATAACAACATATACTTAGATAGGAGAGTGCATAATTTTTTTAAAAAAGGAAAAACGGTGTGGATTGCAAATGGGACTGCAGAAGGAGTATGACATATCATTTTTTTCAGCCTCTATTTCAGTCTTATATGCGTCGATAAAAATCATCTGAGCATATATTCACAATAATGAGGTATATATTTTGATATAAATTTTACATTTTTTCTATAAATGTATCAATGTAATTTATTAGAGTATATGCTTCATTTTTTTCATAAATGCATGTATCTCATTGAATAAAGTATATATTATTTTTAAAAAATTGAAAACATAAAATTGAATTATGATTGAAAAAAGTCTGTACGTAACATTATCTCAATATATATAACAAAAAACAAAATAAAAATGAAATAAAATCTGGGCCGGGCTACAGCCCGGTCGAGCCCACCTTTAGGTCCGCCCCTGGTGTGGCTGCTTAGTCTATTTTATTTTATTTTATTTTATTTGCATTTGAGAACTTTGATTCCTTTACACTTCTTGTGTGAGTAATTAGGGTCTTATGTTCTTATGTCTATTCTCCCCCTCCTTTGTTTTGAGACAGGATTCAGACTATTGTAACTTTTTATTAAAGTTATATAGTCTAACATTTCTTATAAAAAAAATACCAAATCATGGGATGGCTAAACTTTGCCAACTGAGATGCACATGGATGACATAAAGCATACTGTACTAAATTTTAAACCTTAGATAAGTCATTGCTGCGATTGACATTTCATAGTCTCAAAGACATAAACCCTTACGTTTATAGTGGAGTCCACATTGAAACTTTTGCTTTCGCTGAACTTTTTTTTTGAAACAAAAATATATATATTTTGCCATCCGATATTCATTTCTGATCACCGAATTACAAACTCCTAATAGTATTAGTCTGGGTAAAGAATAGGGAAAATCAAAGAGAAAACAAAAAACTAGGAAAATACAAAGGATCAGAGGAACTGAACTTGAACCACTCATATATATCATGTTGACTTTTATTTATATTTTGCTATTACAAAATTTAGTTCAAATTTTAACAAAACCCTATTTAATTTCATCTAAAATTTTGATTCTCAGTCGAAATGCTTTCTCAAAAACAATCCAAGAGAATGGACATGGAAGACTATATATGTAAACTCTAAACACAAGTAGTACACTCCTAGGTGCTTTTGGATGGTTAGGTACATGAAAAATGTATTAGAGTTCAATAAGATGCTTGACTAATTTGGGTGCAATCATGCCAGCATTAATGCACCGGATCCTATTAAAATTATAAAATTAAGCGTGTTTGGATAAAATAATACTAGGATGGGTGATGAAGGATGTCAGGGTATCAAATTTAGGGGAGCACCAATCTTAAAAAAAGATACCTGAGTAATTCATTTAACTGTATATTATCAAACCAATCCTTGGAGTCTCATTTTGGATATATGCACAGTAGATCATTGTCATAATATAACGTATTTTGTATAATTTTTTTAGGGGCCATTTGGCTATAGGAATAGAGGGGGGATAAGCAGGAATAGACATGGAATAGACAAAAAAGAGCATTTGGATTAGGGGAATAAGGGGGAATCTGTATGTCAGAATAACCAAGAATTGAGGGGTATAATAATCACTCATTTCACATAGAATTAGCCTATTCCAACAACAATCATAAGTGGGTCTCACAATTTTTTTATTATTATTTCAAATCACATGTCATCTCCTCTTATACATCAATGGGGCACATATGTCAAATCAACTTTTTATACCTTATTCGCATCTTATTCTTCATCAATCAAACACTTCAACATTTATTATTACGTTTTCTAATGAGAATAACTGAAAATACAATCAAACACAAAATCTCTTATTTCATTGATAAAGTCAACAATTCTTAGAATATGTATAAACCCCAGAATAATTTATGTTTTTATCCAAACGGACAGTGATAAACAAGTTCAAATTATGGATAATGTTACACCCTTTATTTTGACTCTTGCGTTCTCTTGTTAAAATACTTTGGAAGGCAACAGGTCATACAACATTTTTAATGAGATATAATATTGACATTCAACGGTCTGGTAAGAAGAGTAGTAACATGGGCCAGCGTAGCTTGGTACGACCAATCAATCTGAAGAGCTGGGGAAGTGAAGATGGGTGACAGAAGGATGTACCAGGCATGATGTTCTAAGAGTATCTTCAATGGGAGATTAAAAAAATAATAGAAAAAATGGTGAGTTTAGAGTCTCATTATTCATTTATCGTGAACTACAATTTTTATTTTCATCTCTATTCTATATTTACATATTATTATTTTTTAAAAAATTTTAATTTGTAATATCTCTCTTATTTTTTAATGTAGTACATAATTCATAAATATTAATAAATTTAAAATTGTAGAATTTTTTTGATGTAGCTGTTTATCTATTTGAAGATGATCTCGATGCTGTTTATTTTATGTTGAGTTTCGTTGTTGCGGATCATCTATTTCAAGATGGATCTAGATGTTTATTTATGGTGTTGTATTTCGTTGTTATGTTATTTCCTTTTCATGTACTTTCTTTTGTTGTGCTGTATTTTTTAATTAGAATAAATGATATTTTAATATATAAATGCAAATAATAATTAATAGAATAAAATCAATATTAATCTTAATGAGAAATAAAAAAATATTATTAAATATTTTTAAAAAATATATGTTACACATATTGAATATTAGACTAATTTGAATTGTATTGATGATATCTAATTAATGATACCAAATTTATAAAATTTGAAATTATATATAATAAATGATAACACTTAAAAAAAAAATCAAACCTCCATATGCGGTTAGGGGTGATAAACGAGTCGAACGAGCCGAGCTTTGACCAGCTCAGGCTCGGCTCGTTTAGCAGCAGGCTCGGCTCGGGCTCGGCTCGGCTCAGGAACGAGCTTCATTTCGTGTTCAAGCTCGGCTCGTTAGGCTCGTGAAAAGCTCGGTTAAAGCTTAGCTCGGCTCGTTTGTTAAGCAAGTCAAGCTGAAGCTCGAATCAAAGCTCGGCTCGGGCTCGTTTAGCTAAAAAAAACCTTGTTTAACATTTGAAAAGTCACATTTCACAAATCACAACACCTTATACATAATACATGTGAAAATAACATAAGCTCGGGCTCGGGCTCGGGCTCGGCTCGGACTCGGCTCATTTATAAACCGAGCTTTAAAAATTGTTCAAGCTCGACTCATTTATCTAATCAAACGAACCTGAACAAGCTTTAACGAGTCGAGTCTGAGCTGCTCGGCTCGTTTATTAGCCCTATATGCGGTGGCTCACTCTCCAAATATGGAGTTACAGAAACCATCGGTCAAAATGGAAGGGCATTTTGGCAAACGATGGGAGTGAAATATCATTCAATCGTGCTCCGTTTTGAGGTGCTCTGACATGTATGATGTATGTGACCCAGTCAAGAGTGACTTTTTATTTGGGTCGTGTTGCATGACAGGAGCTTTAAATGGGTGAGGCCCGTGGCAAACCGGGCTGAATTAGCCTCCTTACATTGCTATGGGCCCATTTGGATCTGGGTTTAAAGAGCTGCGATGATGATTTTTATTTTTATTTTTATCAGAGAGACTTTCTGTAATTGATTTTATGATAAAACTAAGAAAATTAACTTCGCTTGTTTGTCCTTGATCTCAAAAAAAATTCTTTCAAATTTCGAATACCGGTTAAAGTTGTCTTTTAAACTCAATTGTTTTAAAGTCCATTGAACATCAATTTGTTCATAATTGTAAAATGCAAGTTTGACAAAATAACCAAATGCTAGCTTCTATATGGGTACAAGCTCTTCATGTTTGATAAATATTTAGATCCCGTTTGGATCTGCGGTAGGTGGATAGCGTGATGGGGAACTCGACGTACCGCCACCAGGGATCAAAATAAAATTTGGATGTCTATGTTTAAACAATGAAAACAATGTTTTTAGACCCCAAAATAAAATTTGCATTTGAGAAGTTACAAAAACAGTGCTTTTCTATTGCCACACTTTCAAATCCATATTAATCGAATCAAATGGTGAAAAATCCATCACAAAAACTAAACTACAAGAAAATGCACTTTTTATAGCCCATGGTTAATTTATGGGAAAGCTTAAAAAGAAAAAGGACAACAAGGCATTTCAATAGAAGGAACAAAATATTTTTATATAAAGAAAAAAATAGAGAGAGAAGAAGGATTTTTTAAAATAAAGAAGAAAGATTGAAAAAAAGAAAAGAGTGTGTGAAAAATGCACTTTTTCAAGCTTTGCCTTTTTATATCCATTTTTTGGGATTCAAAAAAGCTTTTAAATTCTATTGGTCATATAAATTTTTTTAAGTATCATAAAATGTTGTCAATTTTTTATTTGTTATTTTTTAACCATATCAAAATGACTATTAATTTTTTTTAAAAATAAATATTTTTTTACAATGTGTTATCATTGGTCAATATCTTGATCTACTTATAAATAAAAAAATTTAGAGATCTTTGTGCATCTGGAGACCTTAGACAATTATCCAAGTTGTCTAATAAAAGAACTAACCCTACTTGTAATCAATTTGTGTTTTGTAAAGAAGATTGTATGTATCTTGATAATCAACTCGAGCATAACATTGTTGTTGTGTTCCAACAAAGTTTCAAAATTTGAATGAGATCAGTGGTCTTGATAGGAAGATGATCGAAAAAAAAAAAAGTTGAAAATGGTGTTGACCCTTCCAATTGCTATTGTGCTGCCAAACTTTAGGGAGCATTTTCTTCTATTGTGAAGACAATAATTGAATAATTGTTTAATTATATACATAAAAATATTTTTTTATAACATTATATTGTTTTATAACTTCAAGTTCTTCAACACGATGACGAGAAGATCCTTCAACGATTCCATAATATGAGACTCTATCGTGGAATGCAATAATGTGGTAAGTTTTTAATATTAAATGTCAAATTTTGTGGGATAAAATATATTTTTATTTTTATTTATTTCTTTTTAGATTTGATATGCTATTATTCTAGTTTTTTGAACTTTTAATTTTCTAAAGAAATGTTAAGTAGTCCATTAATTTTAGGGATTTTTATTTTTAAGTCCCTGTAAACATGTTTATTTAGGGATCGGTCCCTCCCTTCTTCATATTTCTTTTTTAGTCCCCAAATTCAACCGTCTATTTGTTTTTAGTCCCTCCGTCAAATGTCCGTCTATACACCGTTAATTTGTAAAATGTGATTTATTTTTTAAGTCACTGTAAACTATGCTATTTAGTGATTAGTCCTTGTAAAATATGAAGAAGGGATGAACTAATCACTAAATAACATAGTTTACAGGGACTGATCACTAAATAAAATAGTTTACAGGGACTGATCACTAAATAACATAGTTTATAGGGACTTAAAAATAAAATCATATTTGACAAATTAACGGTGTATGGACGAACATTTGACGGAGGGACTAAAAATCAAATAGGCGGTTGAATATGGGGACTAGAAAAGAAATATGAAGAAGTGAGAGACCGATCCCCAAATAGGCATGTTTACAGGGACTTAAAACTAAAAATCCCTTGATTTTATAGTCCAAAATGTAGTCCAGCAGCCCATGTTATCATTTTTTTTAAATGTGAAATATATATACATCAATAAATTGAATAATATCGTTTATAGAAAATGTTTAAAAATTTAAATATATATATACTTTGTTACACAGAGTTGATTGATGGGGTTAATGAGATATATGATATTGCATTTGAAATTGTAAAAAAAATTGGGTGCAACAAAAAAATTTCTCAAATGTTCTATTCATGATGTTCTATAATTTGCCCTCACCAGTGTGAAATTTCTGTCTACGCCAAGCTAAGCCTGACATCTGTGTCTGTACTACTCTTTAAATTTTCACAATCTCAATACACAGCTTTCAAATTTACCCATAAGATGAAGATAGTTTTTTAGACGAAAGAAACATATATACATTTCCCAACAAAATCAGTTCCCGCATGAAGCATCGATCATTTGTTAAGAACATTGGATCAATGAAACATGAAACATTGGATGAAACATGAACATTGGATGAGTATGATTGATCTTTTAAATTGGATCAATGAATATAACTCAATTAAGTGGATTAAATATGAATATTGTTCTTGTTCGATAAGTGATGCAAGGCGATTACAGACCATTCGATCAACATTGAGGACCAGATGGACGATTATGAATGATTTGTAGTTTTATTTTTAGGTTTTTGAATTATTAGGATTTGTTGTTATTTATAATATAATTAGAATATGATTTTCTGTTTTTAGTTAGGCTTATGTTAGGATTTTTTTTTATGTTATCAAGACATTAGGCGATTTAAGATATTTGAAGAGATCCTGGGATTCTCTCTTCCATAGATAAACTTTGTGATCACAAAAATAATACTAGTTATAATATTTTAAGTTATTTAGATTATATTAACGTATTATAAAATAAAAGAGAAAGAGAGTCCACTATCAAGAGATGGAACAATGCTGGAATCCAGGACCCCCTCAAAAATGAGATAATACCTCATTGGTTATGATGGTCGAAATATAAAGGTGATAATTTAAAAAATATATAATTTATCAAAATCATTTTAAATATAAAGAAAGTATATATTTATCAAATACATCATGCATGCATATTGCAAAATGCAACAAACTCTTAAATAAAAAACAAATATCACCATTTATTCATTCACTCATTGAATTAACACATGAACAACGGATTCATGAAGGAAATCAAATGAAGGATAATAACAACAACAACAACAACAATAATAACAACCAATGCAAGAATTTGAGACCTCCAAGATCGATCAGTTGACCACGCTACAATTCAAGCGAATCTCTCCATCTGTCCCCGTGAGTACACCGATGTTCCCCATCTTCACCATAGCCTCCGCGAATTTGCTCCTGAACACGAGCCCTAGGAACGCGTTCCGCGTCACATAGGAGGCCGTGGTGGGGTTAGAGATGAGCGTCTGATCGGATGTGAACAGGCCGCGCTTCTTTAGGATGTTCGAATAGTAGCTGCTATCGAAGAAGTGCGAGGTTCTAGGATCCATGGGTACTACCAGGCTCGCGGCGGTGCTCCCATTGGGACACTGTTGTTTGAGCTGCTCCGCGTATGTAGGGTCAAGTGACGGGTCTGTGGCACTGGTGGCGCTGAAGTTGTACAGTCTGTTCGAGAATGCAGTGTGAGCGGCCAAGCGTATGCGCTCCTGTTCAACCATGGTACATATATATATGCTTTAGTGGTTTCATAAAATGAGAAATATATATGGTTTGGTATGTGCTGCTTTAGTACCAGAGAGGGTGACCATTTCTTCTTGGGTGAAGCCCTTGTTAGCGAAGCTTTGAGTGAGTTGGTCAACGTTGAAAGATGGAGGTGGTAAGTTTTTGAACGTCTCTGAAAGAAGCGAATCCCTTCCATCTCTTCGTCCCGCTGGAACAATGTAGCCGAAACCTCCGGTCTGCACAAAACATCAAAGCAAGAATGAAAACCTATAAGCTTAGAGTATATCCAATGGATATGCTAACTAACCAAGATGTTAAAGTGTAATGTCAGCACTTTAACCCTCCACTAGATCACCATTTACTACATTCTCATTTAGTTAGTTGTTGTTGCTCTAATGAACTAGTTAAATAGCTAGCCAAGATAATGGTGGGCACACCTCTCTGTTGGAATAAATAGATCTATTATCAGACAAAAACTGAAAAAATATGAAGACAAGGATTAGAAGAGTCTGATATGGAGTTACGTGGTGACGCTGTCTTCAGAACAGAATACGCCCCCTCAATCGCACAGGGTTCTCGACGATCTGTTCCCAAGATAAAACCACCCAGCCCTGTTGTTCTCTTCTAGGTGCAAGTAAGAAGAGAAGTCGAACCAGTCGCAAACTTGATCGCCCAAAAGAAAATGTTTCTTGTGGAGGATTTCTGGTGAACACTTTGTTTTTTTCGCATACTTTGAATCTCTGCAAAGGTAGCCTTTTTATAGGCACAGAGAGTCGACTGTTGGAGGTGTAACGTTAGAATTAATTACACGCGTTAATTATGATAAGCGTTTACGGTTATCATATTAATTTCCAACGTTTAAAATTTAAATTTAAACGTTGTCAGCCGTTGCGAAAAACATAAAATGTTTCGAAGAATTTTTTCCGTTTAATCCATACCCATACCCATACCCATACCCGAACCCGAACCCGAACCCGAAGTCCGAAGTCCAAAATACGAGATACGAGATACGAAATACGAGATACGAGATACGAAATACGAAATACGCAAAAGCAAAAGCAAATGCAAATGCAATTTATAAGCCCCAGCCCCTGCTTGGGTCCCGACCCAAGAACTACACGAGGCATATTTAAAGACTGCTTCATCGCATTCTTTAACCGATGTGGGACAAAATATTTTTGAGTGAATTAAACATCCCATAAATTCTTTAATCTATATTTGGAAACTAATTAATACATTTATAAGGAAATGTATTAATTTTTTCCAACAATCCCCCACAAGATTAAATAATTTTATTATAAAAAAAATAAAAAATAAACAATTGGGCGATACAATACTGTGCGTTCGGTGAGGTAGCTTAGGGCTTTGAACCTCACTTAGTGTTAACTAGCTTTCATTTGAAGGGACGTAGTGAACTAGGTCTTGAACTAGACTCTTTTGATCAAAATTCAGTAAGTCACACAACACAGTATAAGCACTAGACCAGTTCTTTATCGGTGTGCGCATTACGGCCGTTACGCTTATCTTGTTTCATGAGTGCTTTAGATATCAGCCCTTGTTCTCATGGATCGCGGCCCCACGATCACACTCACATAGTAGAATTCTCAAAGGGTGCACTGTGCGGTGCTACACCCTGCCTTATAGGCATTGAATTCATTCAGAGCGTTTGCTCTTTCTATACCGACACAGTTACAAGTACTGGCACCATATGGATGTTCTTTTAAAAATAAAATAATGAATCTCATTTATTTATTTTTTATTTCAGTACTTAACATAGATACACATCAGTTTGTTTTTCCCTTTGAACTTATCCTCATGGGATCTCCATTTGGATAAGTAGGGTGTCTACCGTGGTACTACATTATGGGCTTTAGACCCATCCCCCTCGATGCAGAAAAGACTAGCCTCCTCGCTAGACCTTTAGTGAGTGGATCTGCAATATTGCTCACTGATTTGACGAAATCAAGTGAAATTACACCATGTTGTATGAGATCCCTCACTTTTTGATATCTGAGCCTCATGAATCTCTTTCCAGGCTTGTCCTTTGTTTGTTTAGCCTTATCGATTGCAGCTTTATTGTCACAGTGAATTGAAATAGCTGGTAGAGGCTTCTTTATTATTGGCAAGTCCAGCAAGAGTTCTCAACCATTCTGCATGTTCTCCAGCGATATCGAGTGCAATAAACTCAGCCTTCATGGTAGACTTTGCCCGAATAGTCTGCTTTGCTGATTTCTAAGAAACAGCTGCACAACCTAAAACAAACACATAACCACTGGTAGATTTTGTTTGATCAGAATCAGAAATCCAGTTAGCATCAGTAAATCCTTCTAGAACAGAAGGATATCCTATATAGTACAATGCATAATTAATTGTACCCTTAAGGTATCAAAATACTCTACACAATGCAAACCAATGATCAGCATTAGGATTACTAGTATATCTGCTCAATCTCCCTATAGCATATGATATGTCAGGTCTAGAGTAGTTAGCTAAGTACATCAGACTACCAATTATTTGAGCATACTTAGCTTGTTGTACAGGTGCATCATCATTCACTTTTAAATGAAAATTTGCATCATATGGAGTAGAAACAGTAGTGCAATCAAAATATTCAAATTTTTTCAACACTTTTTAAACATAATGAGACTGAGATAAAGCAATACCATTATCAAATTTTATCAATTTAATACCCAAAATAACATTAGCCTCACCAAGGTCTTTCATATCAAATTGACTGGATAAAAAACTTTTAGTCTCATTTATAATGTTAATATTTGTGTCAAAAATCAAAATGTCATCCACATACAAACATAGAATAATACATGCACCATTTTGAATTTTACAGTAAATGCAATTATCAGATTCATTGCTTACAAAACCAGCAGATAAAATAATTTTATTGAATTTTTCATTCCATTGTTTAGGAGCCTGTTTTAAACCATACAAAGATTTAACCAATTTACATACTTTGTATTCTTGTCCAGGTACTACAAACCCTTCAGGCTGATCCATATAAATCTCCTCATTAAGATCACCATTCAAAAATGCGGTCTTGACATCCATTTGATGGATCTCGAGTTTATGGATAGCAGCCAAGGCAATTAGTACCCTAATAGAAGCAATTTTTGTTAGAGGCGAAAAGTGTCAAAATAATCTATACCTTCTTTTTGCTTAAAACATTTAGCAACTAATCTTGTTTTAAATTTATCAATAGAACCATCAGTTTTAAGTTTCTTTTTGAAAACCCATTTACAACCAATAGTTTTGCAACCAGAAGGTAAATCAGTCAAAACCCAAGTGTGATTATGCATGATACTTTCAAATTCATTTTGAATTGCTTCCTTCCAAAAACCAACATCCACAGAATTCATTGCCTCTAGATATGTCTTAGGATCATCTTCAATAAGATAAGTATAAAAATCAGGACCAATTTTTTTTTCAAATCTTGTTCTTTTACTTCTTCGAATATCACCCGAAACTTCAGGTTCATTTGTATTTGGATACTCAGTTTCATCTAAAGATGGAACTTCACTAGTATCTAAATTACTGGATGAATCTTCACCAATAGATCTAGAAACTTTATCTTTCATTGGAAAAATAGTTTCATAATAAACAGCATCTTTAGGTCTAGTTTCGAAAATAGTCACTACAACAAATTTTATTATTAGCTACGAATTTTTAGCTGCGAAATTAATTTTCGTAGCTAAATGGGACTTTTACCTGCGAAAACTGAATTCGTAGTAAATAGTTTTACCTTTCTCTACGAAACTTAACTTCGTTGCAAAAGGTATCTCTTTTCCCTGCGAAATTATCTTTTTCGTAGAAAAAAAGATAACTTTTAGCTGCGAAATTGTATTTCGTAGCAAAAAGACTTATGTTTTACTTACGAGCTACTGTTTTGTAGTAATAGATGTGTCTTTTACCTGCGAAATTATATTTCGTAGCAATAGATGTGCCATTTAGGTACGACATGGACATTCTTAGCGAAAGAAATGACATTTTGCTGCGAAGTTCATTTTCGTAGCAAAAATATTAACTTTTAGCTGCGAAATACTTGACTTTTTGCTGCGAAATTGAATTTTGTAACAAAATGTTTAGGGATTTTCAAAAGATTTTATTTTTTGCGAAATCAAAATATGATATACACTGCATCACTATCAGATTGATATCTTTTTTACTATAAATTCTTTCTAACATTTGGTTTCAAATATGAATAGTACAATTTAAAGAAGCACATTTTATTTAGGAGATTGCACTAGAAGAGCAGAGAATCAAAACAATCCCATGTTTATTTTGCGAAAAAAGTGAATAAGGGAAAAATAAACATCTTATATTAAATTACATTTCAGCAGCAATCGATATTTTGTTAGGAATCTTATATTAAATTACTTTTCAAAAGATAAATTCATTCTGGCTTTAGATTCTCATCGACTTGGAGCCAAATAGAATTTAAAACTAAACTTGTTATTTAACCCATAAATTGAAACAAATATGTTTTCATCAAATCATAATATAAAAAAAATGTCAATTATTAAATTAAATGAAATTCATTAGAACAAATTCATGAGAGTTAATGGTGGTGGTGAAAAGTCTAAGAGGAAGGAGAAGGAGAAGGGGAGAGGAATAGAGAAGTTTCTAAAATGAAAAAAATTGTAACCTAATTAAAAGCTAAATTTGGTTTAAAGGCATTAATTACATAATATCTCAAATATAATTGTTTTTATGTGTCAATTTTTATGTATTTAGATCAAATACTCTAGGGTACTAAGATTTCATAACAATTCATGTAATTTTTATTTATAAAAAATGTGCTCTTCTGATTTGCACATGAAAATTATGATTTAGACTTTTTATTAAAATCTTAATTGCAGTACTATCACAACAATGTCAAAAGTGTATCTCAGAAAAGAAAATTGATGCGTAACTATTAGTTGACAAACAAACATCATTAATTTATTAAAAAAGACTATAGAAAGCCATATAACTTTTATAATATAAAAAAGTTATGTTCCGATGATTTCATAATCAATTATGTGAGGGTAAATTTATATCATACATTTAGTTAGGAGTAAAATTATTATTTAAAAAAACTTAGGAGGTATTTGGTTAAAAAAGCTGCATTCATAATAACCAGGGGTTGATCCAGTCGCTTAAAACAAAAAATAATGTTTTTTTTGTTAAAGTGTTGTTTAGCTCACAACATTCATAATTGTTGAAAAGTAGCAATTACTATAACTATATAACGAGGGATTGATCCAAAACTCTATTTTTGGGTGGGCCGAACTAATTTTTTTTATACTAAGTAATTTTTTATTTGTGTTTTAATAAATAATGGACTCATTGTAAAATAAATTCATTAAAATATTAATTAAAATTTTTAAAAGTAAGCAAATTAAAGCGAGCTAAAAATAAATAAATTTATCAAAAGATTAAGCAAAACAAACAAATTCATCAAATCAAATGCATGGATTTAAAAATTTTAATTTTTAATTTTAATTTGGTTTGTTATGAAATATTATTGTTTAAATGGGTTTGCTTTATTTGTTTTTGTTTTTGTGGTTTGGATTTTTTAAATGCAAATCTAATAAGCCTTACCTCAGATAAACAAGAGCCACTTAAGAAAAAAGTACACCTTTTGTTTTAGAAGTCTGACTTTTTGAAATTATGATGATCTTCAACCATGGTGTTTTTTAAAAATTAAAATGAAAAAATATGGTGTATAGATGAGAGGATGAAAGTTAGGTTGTTGATGAAGTACTTGGTTAACAAGCTCAATTTGAATAACATATTAGAGGCATTTGTTTTATATAAGTATGTGAAAGAAAGCAATGAAATGAACTCGGGAACTGGAAAGAGAAGGCCATGTTCAACTCATCATCATTGTTTTTATTTGTTTAAAATCATATATCTCATGTAATGATGTATTACATTTTATAAAATGTTAAATATATATTTTAATTGATTGAATAATATCATCTATTGAAAATTTAAAAACTTTCTATGAGATAATACATTTTGTGAAAGAGACTAATGAAATATATAAAACTACACTTGGAGTAACAAAAAACTTAAGTGTAACTCAGTATGGACTGCAATTTTTGGACGGTAGTGATCAAAGTTACACCTAAAGGCAAACCAAAACCAACATAAAATAGCGATCCGTGTGTTGCCAGAAAAACTGAATCCTGACCGTCCATTTTCACAAAATCGGACGGGGCGTCCTTCTTTCTAAACCCTAAATCGTCATCCCGCCCAAACCTCTCTCTCTCACACACACCGGCATCATCCGATCATCACAATATTCCTCTTCATTCTCTCCAACTCATCCGCCTCAGACAACGATGACGGTCCGGTGAGGGAGGGACCGACGACGACCTCGGCGAGTAGACGCAGTAGCTCTCAATCGGGACCCCCTCCAACTCGTCCGCCTTGGATGACGACGACGACGAGAGGCGATTGGAGGGTTTCGACGGGTTCAGAAGACAATAGGATGTCGTGATTGAAGACGGTGTAGATCGGACGGATCTGACCGTTGGAGAAGATCTCTCGGCTGTGATCGCGCCAGAGTCAGAGATGAAGACGAACTCGAACTCCTCTTCAGTTTCCCCATCATCTCCTCTTCCGATGGCTGGGTGATGGATTTTTTACAGAGAGAAAATTTATAATAGTGCTATTATTCAGCTCATTTAATATTACCCTATTTTGAACTCCTCCGTGCTTTGGTGATTACTGATTTCATTTTGTGATTGATATGACCTAATAAATTTGTTTTCTTATTGATTTTGCATTATCAAATTTGTTTACCTAATTTGGTTGCATGAATCAGGAGGACCCATTTTCGGATGTCTTTGTATCAACTCTGGTGATGGAAATGGTATTTATATATCCCATCACTGACTTCCTTTTGTTGCCCTAGTGTTTTTTTTCCCTTGATGTTGTAATCAATTATCACTGTTGGTGCCTTTTTCACCTCCTCATCTTTACAATTTCCAAGTCCAAGGAAGTTAAAGAATTGATCTCTAGTTCGGTTAGTGTAAGTTGTGTAACCAAGAAGTCAGATTTCTCTAACTGAGAATTGATTTAGACTAAGGACTTCATGGCGGGCAACAGGACCCTCTCATGCCCATTAATGGGCTTACCAGGAATGTGCATCATTGATTTATTATTATTATTGTTGTTGTTGTTGTTGTATGTCTAGTGCCCAATTTAATGCATTTCTATTTTAAGAGTCTTTAGACTGTAATATGATACTTTCGTGGGAATCATTAAATTCTATTAATGGTGAGGACCTATAAACACTAGATGAGGACATGTACTTCTTTGGTGGAGCTAACATCTAGCATACTCTGAATAACAACTTAATGATCTAACTTTTAAGAACATTGCACTAGCTTTTTAAACTTGTAGTGTCCCATATTTTATTTATAGCAAAAGATGTGCAGGTGTTTTTTTGTTGTGTAGTCTGACTATTTATATCACTGCTGATGCTGTAATCTAGAAAGTAATGATTAATGTGTAAGAGGCATCACTTGGTTTATTTTTACCTGTTTTGTTACTGTGTGAATAGTGGTATTTTGAAATCTTGTGTGTCCATCAGAGGAACATGATATTTTCTCTGTTCAACTCTTATTGTGTTAATTTACTTGAATTTCACATTAAGTAACTACTGCTGGCCCAATATTTGCTGGAGCATGCATCTCTTCTGCTTTTCCTTCTCAGATATGCACCTTATATGGACTAAAGATCCAATGTTAGGCCAGTTAATGAGCTGTGTACAATATGGGGAGTTATAAGTGCTGCCATTACCCAATTTCAGTTTAAGGAGCAGGAAACTTCTCAAATAAGTTCATCAAACTATAAATTTACTTCTTTTAACTTCTAACTTGAACCATATTTATGCTTTACTACTAGCTTTAGTTGCAAATTTGCCCCAGAAGTATGTCTACATATGCTTTTCTGGTTTCCATCAAGTGCACTAATTCACTTGTTTTGGTGACATATTATCAGAGGTAGCTCACTGGATGCATTATTAACTTATCACTTAAGTAGTAGATTATTGCTTGGCATCGACAATTAGACAGTTAAAGCAACTTGCAAAATACCTTGGAGTATGTGCTATAATACGGGCAATCAATAGTTTGTTAGGTGCCTAATGACAGGTCAAGAGTGTCTTATTAACGCATCATAGATGATTAGGACATCAATAAAAGTATAAATAAGAGGGTGAAGGGGAGATGATGATTTATTGCTTCCCCTCTTTATCAAAGTGCTTGCCTGCTTGGGACTTTTTCCTGTGAGGAACATTCGGATTCTATTAAAAGTTCGTTGGGATTTCCCAAGGTGTAGTTTTTTCTGTGGAAGACAAGCTTTACAGAAAAAAGGTGTGTTATGAATGAAAACCATAGTCTAGGTTCCCCATTTTTGCAGGAAAAGTTGTTAGGTATGGAAATGATTGGTCATTGGAAATGAGTGCTTGGTCAGTTGGGTCATGGGTGATTAAGTATCCTCTGCCTTTAATAACAAGCAATTCTTTATGGGTGGTCATACAGACATATACACTCTGCAGTCATACTACACATACTTTTCTGTTTTAACTTAATATAACAAGCAATTCCTACATTTCTAGCATGATAATGTTTCACATACATGTAGTATCTTGTTAATTTGTTAGTCATGTAATGACAGACAATGATAATAGGTCACTTATTATGTTGTATTGGAAACGGTATCTCATCTGCCGTCGTCCCACTTTATATATATGAGGTGAATAAATTTAGAGATCAATGTTGTTCATGACATTGTGTACTCCATTGTGGACTGTTAAAAGCTATCAGCCTTGAAACATTTTTGTTTTCTTTTCCCCCCTTTTTCTCAGCCTTTAGTTAGGCATTTATCAGATAACATGTTAAAGTTCTTTTGTACCAAAGTACTTTAAATGCCTCTGTATGCAATCATAAAATAGTGTGAATAACATATTCAATTCTATTATTGATATCTGGGCAGCAAACGACATTAGAGAGTGTTCCACCTTAAGATAAATCTCATCTAACTTAGTTTTTCATTTGTTACCATCTTTACTTATTTTGACTAACTTCTTCCATCTCCTAAATTTTATTTTATTTTATCAGGTGGAGGATGATGTTTGCTATTGCAGTTGTTCCCTCTGTCCTTATGGCCCTGGGAATGTCCATTTCTTCAGAAAGTCCTCGTTGTCTTTTCCAGGTAATTTTTAATTAGACCTCTCATCTTGGCTTGTTTGCAATCATTTTATGTATTTCAGAGAGTTTTGAAAGTACTTAAGATGCTAACTAGATGTGCCTAGGAAACTCTGGTTAATCAAATCACAGTTTAAGAGGATAATAGGATATCTTTCCTAAAAAACATAATTATTAAAAGAAAATGAAGAGCTTCTGATTTGGTCATGTTTAAATGAAGAGGTGTTCAATAATGCTGATTTAGATGAGATGAAAACAAGTGTAACGAACTACAGTGTCCATTTAGATTATCTAGAAAAACCATATAAACATGATTTTAGCAATTTAATATGACATTGACAAGACCAATATATACTGTATAAACTGAAGTGTTGGCAATTCAAAGAAACATTTGCTGCCTGTGTGTAGAGAATACCTCTCTTAAACCAGTTCCATCCCAAATTAAAACTAAACCTCTCTAAAGATTTAACTTCTCTATAATAGCTGAGTTGGGTGTCTGTATCAGATGTGTTTCCTTGTACTTTAAAGATAAACTGCACGTCACCCATTCTCTGGTATGTCCAACTGCATAGTTGCATAGTTGTCTAGACAACGCCTCAGCATAATATGTTTATCCTACAACAATAAAAGCACTTTCTCATTTTTTTTTATATCAGGGGATTTCACTTGGAAAAGAAAATGTTTTTATCCTGCATCCCTTCTCCAATATCACATAGCACTATCATATTATTTGAAGTGTATTTCACAATAAAAGTACTTGTGTATTGTGATTTGAAGTGTCAGTTAATTTATCTGTTCATGACAATCACTAATGACCGATCGAAATAATTTTTTTTATTGGAAGGTTTATAATTGGTTTCTTCCTTGCTGGCATTTTTTATCTTAAACTTGCTGATTCTTTTTAGAAACATTGCCTTTGATTTTAACTGTCATGTTTATTTTCCATTCCCTAATAACAGAAAAGACATACATCACTAGGCTATCTAAACGTTGTAATTAGCAAGGATAGAAAGCTGCATGTGAGACAGTACTATAGCAGAAAAATGATTTCTTTTAGCTTTACAAACTACTACATAAATAGCCCATGAAGACTATTCCTGGTGCTTTATAATTAGTAAGGATAGGAAGATACATATTGGACAATCCGTTAAGTCTTGAAGAATGAAAAAAAGCTAATTTCCCCGAAGGGTAGATGAAAGAAGTATTTATACCAATGGTATGAAAAGTTGTTAGATATCCATTTTTTGTATCATATTGAGCACCGTACATTTATAGGAATGCCCTTCATATAAATTAATGAAAATATTAGGGTGAAGGAGCATTACTACCATATTTGATTTAAGTTCACTCGTGTTGCATTTGTAAGTTTTTGCTTACACCTCTTCATATGTTTGACCTTACTGATATGCTCCCTATATCTAGACTGCAATCTTTATCCATGCATTACAAGATTAGAACTCAACAACCCTCTTACTATATGTTCTCTATATCTTAATTCTCAAATGCATATGTTATATCAATGGATAAAACCTAGGGTACTCACTCACTCACTCACTCACTCTCTCTGTGTGTGTGTGTGTGTGTGTGATTTAAAAAAAAACTCATTTGTTGTCACATTTCTTAACCAACAAACCCCCCTTTTAGTGCTTCAGGGAATGAATCTATAATTTAAAAGACAAGTTGGTTCATGTTCCTTTTAGCCAAAATTTCTGCTGCTGTTTTATCTATTCCTGCATTAATTCATGTTGTTTCTTAATGTGATATCCCAAGTTTTATGATTGGACCTTTCTATTTTATTGCACGCAAACTCACATATGCAGACACACTCGCACACCCATTACTACATTTTTTTTAAATTCCATCAATACTTTCAGTGTCAAGAAGTTTTACCAACACCTAGTCAACCTGTTACAGAATCCATGTTTATACATGTGGCTGTTGGCTTCCTTGATTCAAAAGGAAAGGACATGCCTCTTACCTCTGTGCATCATGAAGGATTGCTATAGTCAGTTGTGAGCAATGGCTACATTGAAAGGTCTCTCTCTCTCTCTCTCTCTCTCTCTCTCTCTCTCTCTCAATGTATATCTACTTCTCTTCTTTGATTGTGTTATTGATCTCTGGTTTTTTTATATCTGTTGTGTTTTTTTAATGTTTATTGATCTGAGTTCTGTTTTTAGGGTTTGGTTATTGATCTGAAGTTGTGGGTTCTATTTACTATCATGCTTAAATTACGTAAACAAATAATGACTTGTGCATAAGATCACTATTAGTGGATTCATCCAAACAGGGGGTTTAATGGTCACATTTGAATCAGTCAGGAGATCAACACGCTTGAACTCGATGGTGTGTCAAACATGTAGCTTTTGCCTGCAGGGTAGGAATGCTTTTACCCATTTTAAGATTATTTGTAGCAGAAGCATTAATTTGTATGTTAGTTTTGTACATAATCATCAGTGTTACAAGGACATGGCAGCAAAATCTGCAAACTTGGATGTTGAATTGTTGATGTATGATCTGAATTGGATTGGCACAGGACTAGATCTGGATTAGGAATATCTGGTCTAAATTAGGAATGTCAGTCCAGGTAAGGGATTGAGATGCATTGGATTGTGATTGAACTGGTTTGGGTTTGAAATGCATTGGGCTGGGACTAGACCTCAACCAAGTTTGAAATTGGACTGCATTTGGAATTGTATGAACTGGACTGGTAGTGTGACTAGATTGGAATGGCAGGCATTAGAATGAGACCAAACTGGATTGGGAGTGAGAGTGCATTGGGCTGGGACTGAACTGTAATGGGACTGGACTGCATTGGAGTGAAGTTGGACTGGCCTGGAACCTAGAGTGGAATTGGACAGGGTTTGGGGGTGAACTAGTCTGGTAGTGGGACTGGACTCGATTGGACTGCAAATTGGACTAGTATTTAGACTGAATTTGACAGGTAATCATATGTTTATTTAATTCAGATTATATACTTTTAGTTAAAAAATAATGTTTTTGGAAAATATGACCTTTTTCTGCGAAATTTTCGCAGGGGAAGGTCTTTTTGTTTTTTTTTTATTCACTTGATATACTTTTAGTTGCGAAATATTTTTGTAGCAAAAAGTCGATTTTGCTACGATAACATGATTTCGTAGCTAAATGGCTCCTTTTGCTACGAATAATATTTCGTAGCTAAAGGTAGCTTTTTGCTACGAATATGATTTCGTAGCTAAAAGACTCCTTTCGCAACGGAATTATTTCGTAGCACAAGGTTATATATTGCTACGAAATAAATGTCGTAGTGAAAGATTAGCTATTGCTACAAAATAAATTCGTAGTAAATACCACCTTTTGCTACGAAATAAATTTGTAGCAAATACATTTTGTTACGAAATATTATTCGTAGCAAAAGAGTGCTTTTTGCTATGAAATAAAAATTTCGTAGCAAAAGGTATTCTGATACGAGGCTTTTGCAATGATAATTGCAACGAACTCATTTCGTCGAGAAAGGTTTTTAGCTACGAAATGTGGGTTTTTTGCTACGAAATATTTCGCAGCTAATGCTCGAATTTCTTGTAGTGAGTATTAACACGAAAATCAGAAATTTCATATTTAATAATAAAAAATCTGTTAGCATGACTGTTATCAACATATCCAAGAAAAATGCAATCTACAGTTTTAGGGCCCAATTTCCTTTTCTTCATCTCTGGAATTTTAACTTTGGCTAAACACCCCCACACTTTTAAGTATTTCAAAACGGGTGTCCTTTTGAACCAAAGTTCAAAAGGAGTTTTATCAACATGCTTAAAAGGAATTTTGTTTAAAACAGAATTTGCAGTCAAAAGTGCTTCCCCCCACATTCTATTACTAACACCAGATTTAGAAAGCATAGAATTAACCATATCAATCAAAGTTCTGTTTTTCCTCTCAGCCACCCCATTTGATTGAGGTGAGTAAGGGGCAGAAACTTCATGCACAATGCCATTTTCTTCACAAAATTTATTAAGATCATTGGAAGTGTATTCACCACCTCTATCCGATCTTAACTTTTTAATTTTTGTTTCTGTTTGATTTTCTACTAAGTTCTTATATGTCTTAATTTATCAAATTGCTTATCTTTTGATTTAAGCAAATAGACATAACAGAATTTAGAATAATCATCAATAAAAGTAACAAAATATCTCATATAATCCTTAGTAAAAATACCATTCAAATCACAAACATCAGAATGAACTAATTCAAGCACGCAAGAGTTTCTTTCAATAGACTTATATGGTTTCTTAGGCAATTTAGCTTGAACACATATTTCACATCTCTTGGAATTATCAATATGTGATTTTGGTATTAACTGCATATTCATCATTTTTCTCAAGGAAATTTAGATTAACATGACCTAATCTAGCATACCACATATTACAAGATTCAGCCATAAGTGCGATAGAAGAATTATCATTTCTACCAGAAACACAAGAGTCTAAAACATTCAATTTAAATAAACCATCACAGAGATATCCTTTGCCAATAAAAGTACCAAACTTCGTTATTACAACCTTATTAGATTCAAACACTAACTTGTAACCCTCTTGGATTAACAAGGACCCACTAACTAGGTTTCTTCTTATTTTGGGTACATATTGCACGTTCTGAAGCGCTAGGACCTTTCCAGAAGTAAACTTCAGGTCAACTCGTCCGAAGCCTTCAACCATTGCAGCCCCAGAATCTCCCATCATCACGCTTCTTCCATCGCATTTCTGATATGAGTCAAAAAGGGAGCGACAGAAGGATACGTGTGTATTAGCTCCGGTATCAATCCACCAATCAGTGGAAAGATTAACAGAATTAATTTCAGGAGTTAAAGAAACAAACTTAGCAGTGTTTCCAGAGGTGTTCTCTTCTAAGGTCAACATGTTGACTTGGGAGGTAATGGCGGCTTGAGGGTTTTCTTTGGCCTTGGGATCCTTCCGTTTGCGACAATCTTTAGCAAAGTGCCCAGATTTACCACAAACGTAGCAGTGAAAGGTCTTTTTCTGGTTTTGATTGATGTTGCTCTTGGAGTTTGTGGGTTTGGAGAAGGCTTTCTGGGGTTTGAAATTTTTCCCTTTAGGTTTGAACTGCTTCTTGGTTTCTACAAGACTAACCTCAGCTTGTTTGTTTTTCTTGTCTTTGGTTCTATGGATATCTTCTGTTTTAAGGAATTTCAGAAGATTGGTCATAGACATGGAACCCTGACGGTGCCTAAGAGTTTTGGCAAAATCATTCCAGGAAGGAGGAAGTTTTTCAATAAGGGCCGCAGCTTGGATATTTTCTTCTAGAGTAAAACCTTTGGTCTTAGCATTTTGAACAAGGTTGGTATACAATAGGATCTGAGCGGTTACAGTTTTTGTTTCGACCATCTTGAATTCAAGCCAGTCAACAAAAGTGTATCGCTCCAATCCAGCATCCTCTAGACCATATTTTTCCTCTAAGGCAGTCCATAACTCTAAGGAGGTTTTTGTTAAACAGTAGGCATCATACAATTCAGGGGATAAAGTGGACAAGATACGACCATGACAGAGGTAATCAATTTTGATAAAACTAAGCTGAGGTGTACTGGTAGAAGGAGCAGTCTCAGTGGTGGTTGTGACTTTAACCGGGTCAGGGGTGTGGACTGAGTTTCTGTTGAATTTTTCTCAGTCTCGATAGGGGTAGGCTTGAGGATGGCAGAAACAAGGCCAAGTGTGGTAAGCCAGTACCAAACTTGTTGCTGCCATCTTCGGAAATGGGAACCATTGAACTTCTCATCAGGTTTGGCAGAGGTTTTATCATCGTTAAAAGCCATAGCAGACTGATAATAGAAAATTATTCTGTTCTGAAATTGTTGGAATAAATAGATCTATTATCAGACAAAAACTGGAAAAATATGAAGGCAAAGATTAGAAGAGCCTGGTATAGAGTCACGTGGTGACGCTGTCTTCAGAACAGAATACGCCCCCTCAATCGCACAGGGTTCTCGACGATCTGTTCCCAAGATAAAACCACCCAGCCCTGCTGTTCTCTTCTAGGTGCAAGCAAGAAGAGAAGTCGAACCGGTCGCATATATGATCGCCCAAAAGAAAATATTTTTTGTGGAGGATTTCTGGTGAACACTTTGTTTTTTTCGCATACTTTTAATCTCTGCAAAGGTAGCCTTTTTATAGGCACAGAGAGTCGACTGTTGGAGGTGTAACGTTAGTATTAATTACACGTGTTAATTATGGTAAGCGTTTACGGTTACCATATCCATACCGTTGCGAAAAACATATGGTAAGCGTTTACTGTTTTAAGGTTTACCGTTGCGAAAAACATAAAATGTTTCGAAGAATTTTTTCCGTTTAACCCATACCCATACCTGTGCCTGAAGTTCGAAGTCCGAAGTCCGAGATACGAAATACGAAATACGCAAAAGCAAATGCAAATGCAAATGCAAATGCAATTTACAAGCCCCAGCCCCTGCTTGGGTCCCGACCCAAGATCTACACGAGGCATATTTAAAGACTGCTTCATCGCATTCTTTAACCGATGTGGGACAAAACATTTTTGAGTAAATTAAACATCCCATAAATTCTTTAATCTATATTTGAAAACTAATTAATACATTTATAAAGAAATATATTAATTTTTTCCAACACTCTCTACCCACTTAAATTTCTCAACTCACCCAAAATAATATTTTTTTGAATATTTTAAATGATGAGACCCACATTTTACTGGCTAAAATACTAGCTAAAGTTAGCATGGAAGGTAACATATGACAGGTGGGGCCTACATTTAGCATTCCCTTAACACTTCAATTGGAGTATCATTTTTATATGTTTTGTAAACATATGACACTAACTAGTTAATTAACATGTCTATTAGAGATGCTCTTAAATTAATGTGTTGGTTGGGACATGCACATAATACATAATAAGGGACATGCATGCGTGGGTGATTATTACATTTTACTAGCATCGTAACGATAACAATTAACCAATATTTATTAAATACTTAGTGTAATTATGGTGTGTATACATAAGTTGTGTTGGTCTTCTTATTATATAATCAGGTATGTAGTGCCCCTCGAGACCTTTTCAATTCAAAATTAGTATGCAATTAAACATATAAAATGACACAAATATTGAATACATTTGGTTTACATTTAAAAATTATAAACAATGTAAATGTATTGTTTGGAACGTGTAAGTTTGGGTTTGTTTGAGCTTACGGAATTAGTTGATGTGCATGTATGAATGCACATTTGATATGTTATATATTTCTTATCAAATGTTAAAATTTAACAGGTTTATAAAATATGTAGTTAAAAGGACTTGCTACTAAACAGGTATACCAAAAATGAGTTGGTCAAAATATGAATATTCAAAATATCTCTAATGAGATATTAAATTTTGAAAAATGTACTCAACTAAATTTTGTAATATTAAAATATTTCAATAAATTAATGTAATTATATATTAATCGAATATAATTAATATTAGTAGAAATACATAAAATAAAAAATGTATTAATTTTATAAAAAATGATTTATGCAATAAAAGTTACATTGTTTAAAGATATTTAAAAGGAAGAAAAAAAAACACCTTAATGGCATATAAACAACTTGCATTTTTTAGTGCCACACGGTGAAGTTAAGGTGTCATTGTCAAGGGATATGGTTAGGTTCAACAAACGTTAGATAATTTGATTGTTTAACGCGTTTCTAACTGTTCGAATTTTTTATTTTAAGATACACTAATTAATTGAATCCTAAAAAGGAAGGTTGAAAATTTAATAGCATTATAAATTTAGTTTTAAAATCTTAAAAAGTATCTAAATCATAATAAAATAAGAAGATTGCGTGGTTAGAAACGCGTTGGACAATTAAATTGTCCAACGCCTATTGAACCTAACCAAATCTCCATTGTCAAATCAATCAAAACAATGTTGATTATCGGAGAGGGTCATATTTAGAAATAATGATTAAACTGAAGTTAATTTTGAAAATTTCTCCCATATTATGCAGATTCTCCTGGCTTACCAAGGCCACGCTATCTCGAGCAACAAATGCAAGTATGTCCGCGCATGAAACAACGCCCTTGCATGTCGCCTCCAGCCTTGCTTTGGCACTGTCAATGATCTCAAACCCTCGGAGGCTGGGATTGTTGATAGGCGAGTCCTTCTCGGCTGTGTTCAATGGTGTCGAGTCGATCAGCACCGATCCTTCACAACCCTATATATATGTATAAATTCAAAACTTTTACAACAAGCTTAACATGCACATTAATTTTAGATGTTGAAAATGATGAATATAACACTTCGTTGCTTACCCCAACAAAACAATCATGGAAAAACATTCTGATAAGACCAGCGGCCAATCTTACATCGTTTGAGATTGCCTTCACAACCTCTTCCCTAACGATGGTCTCAGCCAATGGACACGTGTTATTATAAAATCCCTCCTGAAGCTGAGCTTGGGATAGAAAGCTCAGACACAAAAGCATAAGAAGACCTGAGAATATCGTCTCTCCTCTCAGACCCATCTCAATATATTGCGAGCTCAGGCACAAAATTTATATTTATCTCTATACGTTTAGTTCTCTTTTGGTGGTTTCCATTGTGTGCCTATTTATAGCTCAACAAAGTGAGTGACAAACTCATCATTAATATAAGCCGTTTGGTTGTTACATGGGCAGTGCCAATGTGCAAGCCTGCAAGCCCGTAAACTTTATTTCAACCAGCATTTCTCTGCTTTTTTTTTAGTTTCTCTATTCTTTCTTTTGTAAATAACCAATGGAAGGTAGCCGCCCTACTAAAAAAATAATATATCATACTGTAGATTGTGCTGTTGAATCACACCGTGCGAAGAAGTGGTCATATGATCGGAGGCGAAACACTCAAAAGTCAAACTTGTGTTGAGTTGCTAGACACATTGATATAGATATCATTGCTACACATTATATGGGCGACCAAGATCAAATGGAACAGAAGAAGAGAAGACATCTTGATCGTTTGGGAATACTGTGACTTCAAACGGCCATAACTTTTGAACCGTATATCAGAATCGTTGTTATAATATGTCAACGTGTTCGCATCGACAAGCCATACAGGAATAATTGCTATGCTACTACGCCATTTTTGAAGGTCAAATCGATGGTTCAAAGTATTTTTACTATTTTTAGATTGTTTTGAGTTTGCTAGGATTTACTATATTTATATTTGAATTTTAAATATTAGTTAGAATTCAAATTTAAATATTAGTTAGTATTAAATGAAGATGTATTAATTATCTTTATAGATTTACATAATCTGTTAAAATCATGATTTTTATATTGGAATAATCAACTGAGATCATAATCTTTCAAGGATTCTCTTTTATAAATAAGCATGCAACCTAATTGATTATTCAGATTATTGATTATTTAAAATTTATTTATCTTCTCTTTTTGGATTTTGTCAGGGGAGTAACATTTACACAGAACTTTTAATTATCTGGTTTTCATTAGAAATCAACAGATTTTTTAAGCCCACGTCCCAGATGTTCTGCCTGAAAAATCGACAGCGTTACTAGAGCCTGCGAATTCGTTCCTTACATTGAATTAACAGAAAAACGTAATCTTCATGCTACATCACACATTTAATGCAATTTGTTTTTATTATAACATGTGTATTAGCCCTCACCGTGACTTTATATTTTTCTTATGTTATTTCAATTTCGATAAAACTTAGGTCTGATTGGATTCAAGGTGAGACGAATTCTACAATGAAAATTTTCATGTAACGTCATCGTCGATCCAAATGGAAACAGTGTGTGCGTTTTAATATTAAAATCGATGTTTTAAAGACAAAAAATTTTTTACAACATTTGAAACTCTAAAAAAATGATGCTTCTCTATCACCCGATTTTCCCGAACATGGAATTTGCCACCGCACATCCAAACGCACATTAAGAAGCTTTCAAGGTCTGACTTTGAGGTTATTAAATAGTTGTTAATTGGGGCGTGTTCAACCTAAGTAATGTGTAAGTGATCTTTTTTAAGACAATGTGACAAGTCCACGAATGACGGCTATAATTAAGCACCGACAGTTAATCATGGACTGCTTCTCTATTAGTCGACCATTCATTATTGACAGTGTGTGCTGTTAAATATTTAATGAATTAATAACAAATTTAAAAGTTCTTTATTAGTTTTGAGATTGCAAGTCTGATGGAAGGAGACAGCTGGAACATTGGACAAGTCTATCATTAATCTTTTAAATTGGAACTCATTTAGTGGATTGTAGGGGACAAAATCGGTCAACCCGGATTCAAAATCTGTCAACCCGGATTCAGATAATCAGATCGGTTTGCTTCGTTGCTCCTTCAAATGGTCGAGCTATTTCTCTGACACGATCGAAGAGTGGGGGAGGTGACCGGCAAAAGGTTCTCCAACGGTCAAGACAGTATTTGGAATGGTCTAGAATTTTTGTAAAATTAGATTTTCATATACCTGTTACTTGGGATCCCCTCTTCTGATCTATATAATACCGCCGACCCCTATCTAACAGATCCTGTCCAGATCTGTTGTCCACTAGTTGATGGAGAGGATATGTTGGGATTAGAGAGAATATAGTCGAATTTGATAGGATACGGTGGGATTTGGCAGGATACGATAGGAAAATTAAAGGTCCCAGCCTCTAATATAGTTGAATTTGATAGGATACGGTGGGATTTAGAAGGTGACGATAGGAAAATTAAAGGTCCCAACCAACCGATTAAAAAGGCGAGCAGGTTTAAGGGTTCGTTGACACATGTTGTGGCGCTGTTTGAGGTACATGACGGACACCTGACAAGGGCTTGGATTTTGAATTATTAAAATTTAAATATATTAATATGATTTATATAAATCTAATTATGAAATCTTAAAATATATTTATGAACTATGAAATCTTAAATTCTGAATAAAAATATATGAGTTATTATTAAATTTATGAGAGGGTAAAAACAAAAATAAAAAAGCTGGAACACTTTTATTTTAATAAGTAAGCAACAGTTTAATATCTTAAAATATATTTATGATTTATGTAAATCTAATTTAAAATCTTAAATTTTGAATAATTAAAATATAAGTGATTGTTAAATTAATGGGAGAGTGAAAAACAAAAAATGAAAAAGGCTAGATCACTATCTTTTTAATAAGTAATAAGTGCCATAAATAATCATAAATAATGTAAGTGAGAGAGAGTAATAATCAAGGAAATGACATCATAATTATGGATTACTTCATAATCGTTCACGTTACCCCCATCAACATAATCATTTTATGTGCAGTGGGGAGGGGAGCAAAGGATAAAAAGATGAAGAGAGTGAGACACACGCACAGAAAGAAATGAAGAAAGAGGGTGCAAGGGAGGGCGATGGCAGTGGGAGGAGAGGGAGAAAAAGAGACAGAAAGCAAGAAAGAGAAGCCAGGGAGATGTGGGGTGACGACGGGCGGCAGGGAAGGGTGACTGGGGGTAGAGGAAGAGAGAGAGTGATGATGGCAACGGATGGAGGAGATGATGGGAGTATATATATCCTAGCACCTTTCTTGCTCTCTCTCTCTCTTCATTCACTGTCACCTCGACAATCATCACCCTTTTTCTAGGATGAATGGAATAAATAGAGGGGTGGGGATAAACACCCCTAGCTATATTTATCTATGCACTAGATCAAGATATTAAAAATAAAAGTTTGACTCGGTTGTAATGAATAAGATTAAATCTCAAGAGAGATGTAGTCTTTTTATACATTTGTGTTTCTTTTTCTCCTCTCATCTTCTCAGCATTATTTTTTATATTTTTCTTAGATCTTAGATTTTCTACACGAATTAATGTGTGAAGACCAAAATGCACCTCCACATAATGGGTGGGTTTACAAAATTTATTTTTGAAAATACAAAAAATTATTTTTAATGATTTCAATTAATATTGCATGTATATTACTATTTCTATTTAAATTAAATGCTTCTTGTATTTCATAATTTAATTTTTTTTATTTACGTCACACGATTATGTGCATCACATATTCTTTAACCGGTGAATTTTGTGTGCATTTTTTGAAGAAAAAAAATCCAAATAACCCTCTATACATTGCTCAAAACCCATATAACTTTCTGATTTTTCCTAAAGTTCATGTAACCCACCCTGAGACCTATGTAAATCCAAATAATCCTTGAGAAATATTTTACGAATATTCTATTTTGTTAACCCTAGGTGAAAACCCACTATACCAAAAAAAACCTCTACAATATATTAAAAATGTAAAAATCCATTTATAAATGACGATTTTAGCCCTCTAAATAAATTATAAAAATCAATTTAGAGGGATAAACACATTTATAGAGGATTTCACATTTTTAACACATTGTAAGTGGTTTTTGATATATTGAGTTTTCACCCACAGTTAACCAATCAGAATATTTATAAAATATTCATCATCTACCAGCAAAAATTTAACTTAGGGGTCTATTTGGATTTACATAGCTGTTTTTAGAGGGTTATATAGACTTTATAAAAAGTTAGAGGGTTATATGGATTTAGGACAATTTACAAGGTGTTATATAGATTTTTCCCTTTTTAAAATTAACTATGACTTATTTTTCTAGGTAGACCTATTAGCTATGTCTTAAAGATTATCCAACTCTATGTGACTTGGATATTTTTGATAGATTTTTAATGTTGGTGAATTGTAATTACACATGGTTTTTTTCAGGTTTAGCATCCTATATACATCTTAATCATAATGTTATATAATACATTTTATTGATTGGTAGACATTTTGGTCGGGCAAGACTCAAACTCAGGACTCTTCAAGAAAAGATTACATATATTCTCTTTAAAAAAAAGAAGGGGAAAATCTACCAATCACTCAAATTAGAGGAGGTTACCTCTACCGACCAATCAAAATGTGATTAGATATATTATCCAATATTTCTTATGATTGTTGAAATATCAGTAATAATACGGAAATACACAATTTACCAAAATCACTTTAAACACAGTGACACGCAGTCATTTATTCATTCACTCATTGGATTAACACGTGAACAACGGATACCTGAACCTAGAAAATTAAAGAAGGAAAATAATAATAATTTTTTTTTTTAAACGGGAAGGAAAATAATAATAATAACAACCAATTAATGCAAGAATTTGAGGCTTCCATGATCGATCATCAGTTGATCACCCTACAATTCAACCGAATCTCTCCATTGCTCCCTGTGAGTACACCCACGTTCCCCATCTTCACCATAGCGTTCGCGAATTTTTTCCTGAACACGAACCCTAGGAACGCGTT
>CM060858.1:43873730-43992922 GCA_030737845.1 Acorus calamus
AGTGCTTTGCGAAGAAGCTCCTAATATAACAAAAAAACACCATTTTTTTATAGTGGAGTATATAAATATTAGAATTGCACAGAAGAATAAAATTCCCAAGCATTAAGTCAAATAAAGTATTTCTAATAAGAGATCCAATAAAACAAATATTAGATGAATAAGAAACCTTGCACGAATGATTAGTTAAACTTCCAGCTAAACTGGTCACCATGCCACGTGCAGCATTACATATGCGACTTTCATCCAACTCCAAAGCATAGTCCTATAAGTTAACTTTCACTTTTGTTAGGGATGAAAGATACATATAGTTTATTTAAATGATGGGAAGAGATCAAGAATAAGAAGCTCAAATGCTCAATAAGTAAGTAACCTTCAAAATGAGTTCCCTGGTTGTCTGGCTTGCTACGGAAACATTGCGCTGTACAAGAGAAGCAATAACATCTTTGATGGACCTGTTCATTGCTGCAGTAATAATCCTGTTACATTACAGCATTAATAAAAACAAGTCAATCCAACGAAATGATTTACCTACATCAACCGCCCAACATACATAATATAATTGAAAAAAAACAATTAGTAGTAACAAATACATTATTTCAAAAAAAAAAAAATCAAACCTATGGAACTGTATGCTGAAAGCATTCAGCTTTTGATTTACGACAACATTATTTCCTATGTTTGATATTGTTGACGAAAGCTGAAAATAAAGCAAAGAAATTTAATCATATTTACTCAAATCACTCCAAGAAATAAGCTGTTAGAGTGAACAGGTCTGTAAGAGGCTCTCAAGGGGGAAGAGAGAGTATCAACTAACCCGACTAGCAGAGAGTGGCATTTTCAATGGAGTAACTTGAGACATCGATGGACCAGGAGGAATGCGTTTAGGCAGTCCTACACTTCCCAACTTATCATCCTCTATTAAAGTTCTTGAGACAAGATGAAGAGGAGCAGTGTACTACAACCACAAGAGATAAATGAATGTTAACATGGACTGAAGTGATTTACCTTGATTACAGCTTAGAACCACATTCCAAATGAACACAAACCTGAGTTAACACATTAGCATGACTAGGATGAGATGCACTAAAAACTGCAGATTGAAACTCAACTTGATTCAATGTTGATATCATTCCTGTATGGTCTGCTGTTCGTTGAGACACCAACACTTCTTTGTTTGAGAAATCTGGATTCCCTTCCACTTCTCGAACATGATCTTTTAGGAGTGAAGTGGGTTTGACATCCTTCATATCCACACCGATATTCCTGAATAGTACCTATATTTTCCAAAAAGTACAGTGCAGGAGTACAATCATGGAGAATTAAATCCACATATGGATGCCAGATTCCTATGGTTGGCTATAGGGAACATCATCATTTTTATATTCTCAGGACTGTTAGCCCAAACACTTTACAATTGCTCTAAGTAATGCACTCTAACAAGAAGATGCACCAGTGGGGACCTAACAACTGCTCATTTGTATAGGTCAATACGTAAATCACACAAGTGTCTGAATGAAAAAGATAGCACATTCAATGATCAAAAAACACTACATCTCATATGAGAAAATGAAAGGAAGGTGATAAGAAGATGGCAATTACCTCTGTGTCAAATTTTAGGTTCATCTTAAGGTTTGGAAGAGCATAGATCTCAACCAGCAAACCAAGGATGCCCATAGTCCAAGGATTTGGGGGCTGATAAGCCAAGCTGGATTGACATGGTTCCAAAATCTGCAATGCCATGACAATAACATAATAAAAATAAAATAGTCTAATTTGAAAACCAGAAAAAGCAAATCCACGTAGATGGGAAAAAAACCTTTGATGTAAATGGGACGACAGCAATCATGAGCCCCTTCTCATATGCCTGGCCACATGTGAACATGATAATGAGTAAAACAATTTTTTTTCTTTGGGTGGGGGGGGGGGGGGGGGGGGGGGGTGGAAGGGGGGAACCATTAGGAGCCGAAATGTATAATACAATCATGAGAGGAAGTCCACAATAAATACATTATGAAACTTCAAACTAAAAAAATCTTTTTTATAAGAGGGAGTAATATCTATATGAAGTAAATTGAATAAACAAGAACACAATGTAGGTCTGGCTCATTGCAAATGTAATAATAAGGGCAAACATAAAGTACAAATTAACCCAAGAGCGCTGAAGCATATTCAATCAAATTAAAGAAACATTTGAGAAAATTTCATGTAGGAAGACTCCCTTAAATTGTAAAATCTATTCCAACTACATCCAAAGAAATATCTGCAAATATCAATAACAACACTACAACTAGTAATTAAAATAATAGATATCTGCAAACCAGCAAAAGATTAAACTAACTACCTCTATTATTAGAACTTTTGGATCAATTTCTTGGCCTCGGAGTGTCTGGTTTCTTCCGATTGTTAGCTGCCCAAGCCATCTACCAAGATTTTTAAGTAAAGAACGCTCTTCCGAACTGGATTTTATTAGTTCTGATCTCAATAAAATCTGCTAGGACAGTGGAACATTAAAAAAAATGATAGTATTATTATTAAAATAGGAAACATAAGCACATAAAGAGGAAAAAAACCTTGCAATTCTCGTAGGTTGCCTTAACAATTTCCTTATCTAATGATTTCAAATTAATCTTCTCAAGAAACTTCAGGTACAAATCATGGAAATTTGGTTCAATGCTTGCCCTGCATAATAATATAAAGAGGAGATTGGTCAACAAAGCGATACACGGAACCTTAAGGTCAAACAACTAAGAGATTGGTATTATTTATATAAGTTATTTATTGTTATTTTTATTCAAATATATTTAATTATTTATATAAGTTACACAGTTCTACACCTTGTTACCTAACGCTCCGATGATCGATTCATGTATTAAAGCATATTTTTTATTGAAAAAAATTATTCAAGGTTGATTCACGTCTCATTAACCATATCTCGTGGAAAATGTTGATATTCCAATTCAAACTAATTGGTTGCTAGACAACTCAAAGATATCTTGACTAAGTTACACACCTTTTCATCACTAGATACTGTGCAAACCATGGATAGTACTCCTCTTTCATAATCTCAATAAACTCTTTGGATTTGGCATCCATGTTTGTTGCAGACATATTATTAATCATGAATAGTATCTTGTCTTGGACATCTGATGCTGGAGTCTGCATTGATAAAGTGAAACAACGATCTTCAGATAAAAAAAAACAGCAAGGAATAAGAGTCATGTTTGTTAAACTTGTCTCTTATAAAGCTTCTTCAACAAAGAATAATACACAAGATACCTTTATTGGAGTGTCCGTCTTTTCAGCTGCAGCAACTAATGTGTCAATGTTTAAAGCAGCTCCAAACCCCGTGTTGTAGGAATGTTGTCGACCTACAAAGTGGATGAACTTAAAGAGTAAATCAATGAACTAGGTGGCTTCAAATACAACAGAACAGTAAGATCACGCTTTAAGATTTCCCATTGAACTACCCGCAGGGCTTATTCCTTGAGTAGAAAGCAGACAACCCGAAGATGATGAAACAGACAGTGGAACACTAGATGGAAATGATGATGATGATACGGCCTGAAGTGATTGCAATGCAACTGTCTGTACCAATAATATAACAATAGGCAAAAATGAGATGGAGATTAATGGAGCAGTTATTATGAATGTAGATGACGCATATAAAATATCAATAGATACCTTCTGATTACTCGTATCCAAATAAACCAATGATGATTTCCCAGCAGGAGTTGAATGTTTCGTATAATTCTCAGAAGAAACCATAGGTTTAGCCCTGTCCTCCAGAAAACTGTGATTCTTTGGCTGGACAATTGGAGAAGAAAATTGCTGCACAGATTGTATTGTCCCAGAGCTCAACTGCTGCAATGTTTCAGATGACTGAGAATGAAAAAAAAACAGCAATTTCTATCCACTGAAAAGTTCTTCGATAAAACATGAATGAGAAAGAGACAGGACAACTGTTCAAAAATGTAGAAGGGATTTTATGATGTATGGGATATTGCAAGAAATGGCAATGGCAGAAGCCTGATTTATGCATAGAAGTGAAACTAAGGTGGCAAGACAATTGATAATTTCAAGTAAAAAAGGGACAATACATCTACACAGTTGGTATTGGAATAAAATTGGTTATACAACT
Organism: Acorus calamus; assembly: GCA_030737845.1. Taxonomy (NCBI): domain Eukaryota; kingdom Viridiplantae; phylum Streptophyta; class Magnoliopsida; order Acorales; family Acoraceae; genus Acorus; species Acorus calamus. The sequence goes on from CM060858.1 coordinate 43,877,869, forward strand.
TACGAAGAGAAACATACAATCCATGCCTCACATGGATAAAATTATATAGCAAAAACGTGTTCGAAAAAAGAGCCACCAAACCTTGAATGTAAAATTTGATTGACCTTGACAAAAAATTCTCATAAAATGTTATAAAGGTTTAAGTATTGGAAAAAAAACAAAGAGATTTTAAGAATGATCAAAATTGCTGTTACTTGAATAACATAACTGTTTATGCCACAATTATCTTCCGAAACTTTTCATTCTTTACCAAAATGCATTTATGTTTTGTTGACAAATTCAAAAGGCAATGTCAGTCATTACAAACCATCTCTGGTTCTCAACGGTGCCTGTATGACAGCCACAGAATTTCATTGTTAATGCAATAGAAATAACATTTCCTTTGAGAGGATAAAGATACACAACGTATAAATAGATCTAGTTCAACTCATACCTCTTCTGTAGTTGCATTTGCAGAGACACGGTGAACAGCGGCACTTTTGGCATCATTTGATCTGACTGACTAGATGAAATTCGTGCTAGTCCATGTTCAATGGATGAAAACAACTCTGCATGAGTGCTATGCAAATGAGATATCTGCAGAATATGGTCGCAATACTGTGGCCATTCAAACAAACGATCAACAAACTGCTCCAAAGCCTTGGTACCGAACATAAACATCTGCAAGCAAAAAGAAAATATTGTTAGAATACAAAGTTTCTCTAAGCATATGTCACTGCAGTGATTGACAAGACGAACTTTTGAATCCACAGATTCGCGCAATGCATTCAAAACAGCACATAGAGCCACACTAAGGGTATTATGAGTAACAAGTTGGTGTTTTATAAGGGCACCTGCAAGAATACCAAGTCATATGAGTAATATTTATATAGAGAGGTACACATCCATAAACATTAACAGCTACAAGATTTTTTCTTTTTTTATAACCAAAGCAGATATACCAAGAAACACAATATCTAGGATGAAGCACAAGAAAAAAAAATCAGCTCTAATGTGGAGCAACATCTATTGTAAGACAACAAACGGTCAAAACAGGGAAAAAATGAGCAAATACAATCTTTTTGCTCATGAACCCCATTACACAAACCACTACGAAACTCAGACTATATGGTATCACAGAAGAGATTGACACACCTGCATATGTATCAAGTTCCAAGAATAATTCAACAAAGGAGACAATAAAACTTAAGTTTACACAACATACGTATTGTAGACATGCAATGTACTAATGGTAACACGTAAAGATTTTCCTCAATCTGTATGAATTGATAGCCCAATAACTAGTTTCACAAATTTTGTTCCATTCACACATGAAGAGCTCTCCAATTTGTTAACATCTACCCAATGACGCACGTGCGCACACGCACACCCTATTTTTAGAATCCATTTTAAACAGTTTAGGAATCCATGAACTTTAAATAGTAGAATTGCCTAGCGAGATTCAATATGTCAGAATTCATGCGACGCAATCATCTTAGTTGCAACAGATAGCTAAATCACAATGTGTCTTTTTTGTGATTAAGTCACATGTTATCATCTGCATATTTCATCTATATAATGTCATAATTATCTAAACTTATGAAAGAAGACATGGCAGAATGGTTTGGATATCGTAAAATTTGAACAAGTTACGCAGCTGATGGCACAAGATATAAAAGGACATGATGTAAATTATGTAATAGCAAAATCCTCACCAAAGAAAATGGACACAATATTAAGCTGCATTTCCGGATACTTTGGGAAGAATTTGTACTCTTCAAATAGGTTGTTAATCATACAAATAATGATTGCCTGCTCCCTGTTAATGCATAAAAGATCCAAGTGAGACAATAATCACCAATCAAGGTAGAATTGCCTAGCCAGATTCATTATGTCAGTATTCATGCTATGATAGAATAAAATATCAACTGCATTTGATGGAACATTTACTGCTAAATGCACTTGCAGCAGCCCAAGTTTATTGCTTCTTATACATGGAGAGAGTGATGCATGGACAATAAAGACAACTTATATCCTTTAATGCTAAAAAACTTACCTTTTATCAGATGACCCCTTAAAGCGTTCAAGCATCTGAACCATCTCTACAATTGACAACTGCCCTGAGAACATTTGATGAAAATATGCATTTACCACTATTTCTGTATCGTCCAAAGTTCCATCAGTAGGCGGTGGTAAATCTGATGCCCCAGCGCCTTGGTTCATCAGGTTGAAATGCATGAACGCTACTTGCAACTTCTTTACTTCTTCTGCAAGTTGGTCTGACACAAGCCGTCCAGCTTGATCTTGCAGAACCTGATAGGTATATGTGAACCCAAGAATGAAATGGTGGCCATTCATTTAGAAAGAAATATATTTGCAAATTTAGAAAAAGTTTACAACAGCAAAACCTTGAAAAATATTGAACTGGTTTCTTGATAAACATTCATGAGTGTAGAATGTTGGTTAGGATTGGCAGACAGATCTGATGAACCATCCCATGGCATAGCTTTTAAGAATTTGAGGCAATCCTTTAAAGGAAATAAAAACATAGCTAAGTTTTACAATCCATAGAATAAAAAAATAATCCAACAGAAAAAGGGAAATAGAAGAATATCACCTGAAAGAAAGCATCTTTGTATATAATTAGATTTTCATAAAACCACTTCTCCAGATTAACATGCTCTTTGTGGAAAGCAAAAGCAGCCAACTTTATACTGAACTCAAATGGAGCTGTATCCAATACCAATGCCAGAATCTGGGAGATGCAAAAGCAAGAAGATCAACTAATAAAGATGAAGAAAAACTGTGAAAAGGGTTTGATTTGTCAAGAAAAACTTCCATAATAATTAGAAAGCTATAAAAGATTAATTAATTAATTTGATTGGTGCCTAAAACTCATACATGCAAAAAAATTCTCAAGAAATTCAAACAAAGAGTACAAAAACAAGAACACGTCTACTGTATTTTTTTATTCCATTTAGAGAGAGCTACTCTGTATTCATATTAAGACAGAAAAATGGGCCAAACAAACCCAAATTGGTTGGCCAGGCATACTGAAGTGCATGCAAACAAACAACTCAAACCGGGTAAAACAATTAGGAAGACACCATCGGTAAAATGCGTCCGATTTAGGCCTATTAGAAAAACTGGCAAAATATTAAAGAAAAAAAATCTTTTGGATTACATTGAGGTAAAAATATTTAGAAGCTAATAAAGAAAAAAAAGCAATGATTTCATTATTAAAATAGTAAAATGATATCCAGAACAGAAGGAATTTTAACTACAAATACAAAAAAGAGAATATCCTGTGAATATCTTATATAAAAAAGTTGCTTATCAAGAAGGATGATTGATGCCTCTGAAGATCAATACCTCAAATTCTTGGCAAAGATCTGATATTCTTGAGACGATGTCAGGGTTGGTGGCATGGGCATCTATAAATCCCCACAAGATGAGATCAGGATTGACATGCCAGAGATGTTGGACTATACCACCTTTAGTGGAATTTCCAACTATCAAAGGAAAAACGGTGGAGAACACTTCATACTGGATCAGATTATATGCCGTCTGTCAATTAAGAACCACATATGACATCTTAAATATATACATTTTTAATAAGAATTTAAACCAACTAAATGTACATTGACATGTGCAATCCCAACAAGCAAGGTCTCTGGGCACTGCCTAAGAGGATTCTCAAGCATCATGCGAACAGGGCTGGCATGACCCCTCTCAGCTAACTGACACAACATCTCCAAAAGGTCAAGACAGGACCAGGGTTGATTTACATTTCCGCTGGAGTCGTTATTCCTGTGCAACTCAGCAATTGACTACACAGCAGTTGAAGTGTCATTCACTATCACAATAAAGAGTAAGAGAAATGCAAAACGTGAAATAGGTTAGGTGAACAAGCCATACAAGCTGCCTTGAAGAATGAGCAAATGTAAAGACTTCTTGCTGAGCAGACACTGCATGTTTTAAAAAAGATAGCTGACCCTCCGCATTCTTCCAGACAGAACTGCAAACAGCATGCAGTGGAAAAGGATCCTGCGGGATTCATGGTCTTATATGATACAGTTCAAAGGTACTAAGAACATTAAACACAAATCAGAATAAAATACAACATACTTGATAAGCATATGCATAAATGGAGATGAGCAGAGAAAATGCTCCTTCATTGGGGATGTAGAATCCATCATGATCCAAATTTTCCATGACCCGTATCCAATCTAGCTCAGGAACCTGAAATTCAGAACACCATCGGACACATGCAGAATATTGATATAGACATGGGTGAAATGTAGTACCATCAACATACATCAAGGATGACTCACAAGTTGTTTAATTGAATCTACAAGAATATCAACGTTCCATGAACTCAACAGCGAATAATCCACTGAGCTTCCAATAGCTGAGCAGAAAGTTGAGTGTGTGCTCTGACAGTCCTCAAGTTCATATTGGGTCTGCACGATCGTACTGAGAATCTTGGCAAGTGTGACTTCGTCGAGAGGAAGAAACAGAGAGAAGCTCTTTACAATGTGCAGAGTCAACTGTACATTCATATCCCAGTTCCCTTATAACATCCGCCATGCTCATTTCCTTTTCTATCTCTGCTAAAATGGCATCAAAGTCATTCTCAGAGTTCTCGGAGAATATATCCATACACCTGTAATAAAATAAACCAACTGGTGAGTCAGGCATTCAAAGTTGAACCATATATTTACTGTAAATGCTGAAAATGTAATGACCCTAAATTGGCGATGACAGTTGGGCAGGGTACCACCCAAGCAAAAAAAAAAATGGAAGGCCCTTTTTCCATCTCTTTTTATGTCTTTAAATTAAAAGGGCAATAAGAAAGGCAGTAGGAAGTTCTTTTTATTTCCAATCTACCTCGACAGTCGAGATGATTAAGAGCTGCTTGGAGGGCATGCGAAATGATTTGGTTTTAGGTGTTTACGAATGCCCAAATAGATTATCGATTTAGAAATACAGCTGCCAACTGTAATGAAAAAACCAAAGGAATTAAAAAGAAAAAACTTGGTTGTGGGATGCTACAATGGATATATATAGTGTGATTTCCAAATGGCTATTTACGTTATTTTAGTTTCTTGGATTTTGTGAACCAGGTCTATTCGTGCCACAGCCTGGTATAAATGTCTGGTTCTCACTCTGTACCCATCATTCATGAATCCATTAAAATTTAAAAATGATATATGCAGCATTAAATACATTTAGTTAATCAAAATGTAAAACTTAAAAATGCAACACCTCAATTTAAATACCTCAAAGAGTTGTCACTACATTGGACATCAGCAACCATGGGAGCCAATATGAATGGGGTCCTCTCTTTCAGCTGCAAGAGTGACAACATTTTTGTAAAAGTGTCTACATGTTTGGCAAGGCCCTCAGAGCGGAAGAGGAACATCATGATATCCTGAATCAGCTCATGAGAAATTACACTAGGGTTCTCATACAATTCCTCAATTTGAGAAATGCAAAAGTTTTGCCCTCTCCTCCTAAAATCTGGATTCTCAGAATCAGTCAAGGCAAGTCCAATGCTGACTTTCTCAGGCGTTGAAAGATTCAGTGCCTTTGAGAGGTTCCCCATGAATGCCTCATTCATTGATGTGCTTCTCAGTGATTCACAAAAGATTGTAGTGAAATTCGGACGACCCAATAAGTATCTGAAAACAGCAGGGACAAGTTCTGCTATCTTAACATTCTGCATGTCCACGCCATGAGAATTTACTTGATCTAAACATTTCTGGAGCAACAAAACGCACCCCTCAAGTCCATAGTCTACAAACTGCACAAAAGATAAGGCATAATTAAATCTGACTTCAAATGCATTCAGGAATGTGTGTGCAATCAATCATAGCTGTCTAGGCAACACCAGATGGATGCCTAGGCAGTCATGCAACCAATATGGTACTAGGTGCCTGGCCGCCAAACCTGTCTATATATTTATCGGGCGCTTGGGATGTATACGAGCCTAGGCATCGCCCAACCTGCCTAGGAGTAATAAATGCGTCGGGTGGACGCTTAATTATTTATTATGAATGGTTGAGATTGAAACAAATGAATAACTGGGATTTAATAAAAACAACAAAAATATAAATAACTGGTTTATTTAAAAAACTAATTAACTAAAAAAATTCAATAATATTATTCATTGACTCATGACAAAAGAAAGTCAGAATGTCCATTCAAAATATTCTGAAGAAACAATTTTAATAGAGACATGGATCATGACCATCAGAATATTGATTTTCTCTTCTTTCTTTTTTCATTTTTTGATGTTCAAACAAATAGAAGAAGCGATATAATGCAAATATAATATCCCGATAGTATGTCTGCCTCTCCTCCTCCCTCTCCTCAATCCTCTGTTTTGCATTCCAACCTTATACTAGACATTTATAAATATAGGAATAAGGATCCTCATCTCACATTCACTTATAGAAAAAAACAAAGCATGAATAATTAGAGAATAAAAAATAATAATACCATCATCTTAAAAAACGCATGTGATATTAAGCACAAACACACTTGTAATTAAGCGCTGAATAGGCCGACCTACATGCGGGCATGCGGCTAGGTGACTAGGCACATGGCCACCACGCCTAGGCTCATCTCTAAATGGCCTATGACACCAATCAAAAAAATAAACCTTACCATAGTACTTTGTAGGGTTTATAACCAATTATTACTCAACATCATTTGACAAATTAATCCTTGAGAATCACTTTTTGATGGTCCAAGGATTAAAAAAAATGAAAGCAAAAATGTTGATTAAGTTCAAGAAATAGCGGATACAAAGAAAAGTGTGAAACAATTGAATTGCAATTCAAGAACAATTAAAGTATAAAACCCTAAGCATCTAAAAAACGAGCGAACCACAATTTATCTAAAAATGTTTTGAGAAAGCCAAAAATCAACGATGATTCGAAGTCCAGAACATCGATCGTCGCGGACAAACGAACAACATCCGCAATACAGAGAACCGGTTGCGGAAACGAAGAAGGCCAATGCATGAAGCGAAAACGCATGAAAAAATAAAACACAAAGGGTTTGAGAAGCCGATGAGGGTTTACCTGACAGAGCTCGCGAAATGCCGACGCGTGATCGGACTCGTTCGAGCATTCTACGAGGAACCGAATACGATCTGACGCGATGGACGTGAAGGAGACCATAGTTTCGCCGGAAATGGCGTCGCTAGGGTTTACAGAGATGGAGACCACTCGGATTACCTATCAGCGTTGTCGCTGATTTGGAGAAGACGAGATGTTTTCGCAACAAATTGAGAGACGGGGAGGGGTGTGGGTGTGATCGATGATGTCCTCTTTATAGTGCTCGCAGAGTATTTTGAGATGACTCGCGAGTAAGTCTCCTCCTTATGATGCTTCTCCCTCCAGGGTTTTTGAAAAGGGAAATTTTCAAAAATAACCCTCCAAAAAAACAAATTTTAAATTTGACCTCGAGTTCAAATTATTAGCAAAACTGATCCTGAGTCGGTTTGACCCCAGTCAGCGCACCAACGTGGAGCGCTGACTGGGCACCACGATGGAGACGTGATCCGGTATCACGTCTCCGTCACGCTGAACCCACGCGCGCGTCGGCGTGCGCGCGGGGGTTCCCGCATGCATGGGCCTCCCTCCAGGGGGAGACGTGATCCAGGGTTTTATTAATTTTTTTAAAAAAATTTAAATTAAATTTTGATAAAATTAACCAAATCATATAGTGGAAATTAAAATTAATTTAATAAGATTTAACTTTGATTTAAAATTAAAATTAAGTTTAAAATTTTAAATTCAAATTAAATTGTAAATTTAATATTCAGATAATATTTAAATTTTGATTTGATAAAACAACCATTTATAAAAAAAATAATTTATAATAATTCATATCATATTTAACATTTAAAATTCAGATAATATTTTAAATCAAATAAGAAAAGTAATAATAATCAATTATTTATAAAATTAAAGTAATATTTGATTAAGGATCGTTTAATAAAAAGATAAGGTATAAATTTGATTTAAAATTAAAATCAAGTTTAAATTTTAAAGTTCCTATAAAATTATGATTTAATTTTATAAAATTTAATTTTATAACACAATCATTTATATAGAAACAAAAAAAAAGAGAAAACAATAATATTCCTATAAAATTTTATAGGAATTTTAAATATTATCTAAATTTAATTTAAAGATTTAAAATTTAATTATATAAAACTATCATTTATAAAAAAAAACACTATATATAAATATATATAAGGGAAATTTGCAAAATTAAATTTAATGGATAAGCTGACCGAGAGGTATACATGTACTATACAAAATGGACCCTACATAGACAAAATTCACATCAAATGAAGTGATAACTTAATAGTAGGATCAACCAAAAACACATTATAAAATACTGATAAATTTTAAAATTCCTATAAAATTGTAATCACATGCAAATATTATTGTTTTTTGTTATTTTTTATTTCTATATAAATGATTGTGTTATGAAATTAAATTTTATAAAATTAAATCATAAATTTTATAGGAACTTTAAAATTTAAACTTGATTTTAATTTTAAATCAAATCTATACCTTATCTTTTATTAAATGATCCTTAATCAAATATTAATTTAATTTTATAAATAATTGAATATTATTACTTTCTTTATTTGATTTAAAATATTATCTGAATTTTGAATGTTAAATATGATATGAATTATTATAAATTATTTTTTTATAAATGGTTGTTTTATCAAATCAAATTTTAAATATTATCTGAATATTAAATTTAAAATTTAATTTGAATTTAAAATTTTAAACTTAATTTTAATTTTAAATCAAAGTTAAATCTTATTAAATCAATTTTAATTTCCACTATATGATTTGATTAATTTTATAAAAATTTAATTTAAATTTTAAAAAAAATTAATCAAACCCCCGCACGCGCGCGCGCAACGCGCGCGCGGAGGCCCGTGCATGCCGTGCATGGCATGCACGGGCCTCCCATGGGGGAGACGTGATCATGGGGGGAGGCCCATGCATGCGGGAACCCCGTGCGCGCGTCGACGCACGCGCGGGATCAGCGTGACAGAGACGTGATACCGGATCACGTCTCCGTCGTGGCACCCAGTCAGCGCTCCACGTTGGCGCGCTGACCGGGGTCAAACTGATTCAGGATCAGTTTTGCTAATAATTTGGACTCGGGGTCAAATTTAAAAATTTGTTTTTTTGGAGGGTTATTTTTGAAAATTTCCCTTTTGAAAATGATCGAGACTGTCCAGTGAGTAGTAGATCTTTGGTGGGGAACAGTCTATCATCGGGATTGACTTGCACAAAATATGACCGGGGGTGAACAGAGTTGATTAGCTGGACCAGTTCAAGCCCAACCCGAGAAACAGAGGGTCAGGTCGGGCGGGGGTTCGTATTCAAAAGCAAGGACTTTTGTTTTATTAATTGGTCTATATAGATAACAAATCATGCATGATAAGTAAATTTCATTCGAATTTTTTTTGTTAGTCTCATTAAAAAAATAATAATAATAGTGATATTTTTTTGGTTTGGTTTGTTTTAAATAGACATGAATAAAATTTTATAATTTTTAATAATAAATTTATCATTGCATAAATTTTTATTTTTTTAATAAATGAGAGATAAATTTGTGTAATATAATAGATGTGACAGTTTTTTAAAATTGTTTAAAATATATATTTTTAAAAATATTATATAATAATGTTTTTATCAATTAACGCATATAAACTCTAATAAATAATTTCCAATATCCCTTTTAGAATAATGATTGGACATATTTTTATATTCTAATTTATCTAAATATAATTATCGAAGTTTATTATCCAAAAACAAATAGTTTTCCTTATTCCCCCCTTTTCTCCTTATTCTCCAGTTATGTCACCTCAAACAAGGGTAAAAGAAAATGTTATGCTCATTTTGCACAACCGATGTTTTAAAAAGAAAAATGTTATGCTTAATCATTTTTATAAACCATGCATGTTTGTTATAAGTAAATGTATAATAAATGGATATAATCTTATTATAATCTTTGTAATAGAATATATATTAATGTAGTCGAGTATTTAACATTTAAAAATTAAAATAAAAAATAATTTTTTATGAAATTACATATGGATCAATTATGTAGAATTAATTTTTCAAAAGAAAGGTTTGATAATTATTGTCAAATATGGCCTAAGTATATTAAATTCAAAAGCCGCTTGGGTCCAATCATGCACAGCCTTAACTGTTTAAAAATTAAAAAATGTTAGATTCCACATCGTTTCGGATTTCAAATACAATTTGCATCTTTTTAAAATTATTTTAAAAATAAAATATCTTATCTAATCAGTAATTGTATAGACTTGTTATAAAATGTATTCAAAAAAATTCTAATGAAACATGTGCCTCTAACAAAATATAAACATTGTGAATGTAATAACGCTTGGTTTGGAAAGCAAGGCACAGGAGTTAATATTGGCGAAGAATGGAATACATCAACACATTCAGACAAAAAAAAAATTATTGAACTTGATTTGAGGGAGATAAATAAAGGGAAAATTTGGAATCAACCCACAGCCCACATCAAATGCAGAACAATCATAATCATTATTATATCTTTATTGAGTCCTTTTGTGGGTAGGAAAAATATATACTTTTTTTTTATCATACGGTGGATCAAACCCCTGGTTTCGGTTTCTTTCATTTTGAAAATTAGTTTGAATAATTTTTTAGATATTCTATTTTTATAATAATTATATATAATTCAAACAGTCCAACTATTTACCTATTAAAGAAAATAAAAATAACTTCAATAATAAATTTCTTTCTAACAATCTAACAAAAGCATTTATAGAAAAAAAAACTATTTTTAAAAACAACTATTAAACAAAAAAACATATCTATTACATCTTAAATGGAAAGTCATCCAATTTTTTAATTTCGGTTTTACAATTCCATAGATTTAGCAATTACTTATATCATAATTACTCAAAATTAACGATTTTGAATTTAGATAAATAAAGAATCTCTGCTTATATCATTTTAGGTTATGAAATTGTTAAATGAAATTTTTTTTTTATAGAATTCTTAAAAATAGTCGGTTTTTTGTATTTCAAATGGAATTTTTTGGGTATTTTCCAAAAAAAAAAAACATTAATATTCATTTCGTATACTATATTTATATTTAATAAAAAATTTGTTCCTATACCATATGCTTATGTGGGTATTTCAACATCTTTCCAATGGAGAGGTTACACTTTCGTCAATGCAAAGAGCACTGTTAAAAACCTCAAAAATCAAACCTTTCCAAACAACCCAACATCGCCGTCTGAGCGTCACCAACACCACCCAAGATCAAACCTTTTCATGGACGGCCCTCTTATCGGGCTTAGCCCCCCAACCCGGGACGACCGCGCGCTCCCTCCCCCTTACGTCGCGCACGCGCGGCTCCGGCGTCGAACCCAACAGCTTCACCGTGGTCAGCTTCGTCCGCGCCTCCACCAACCTGGGCTCGATTTCCCACGGACGCCAAGCACACGCTCTCGCTCTGAAACATGGGTTCCTCTCCAACGCGTACGTCCTCTCCGCCTTGGTCTCCATGTACACGAAACTCGACCAGTCACGGGACGCGTGTGACCTGCTCGACGAAATCCACCGCCCGAGCGTGGTCGCTTGGAACGCTCTGATTTCGGGGCACGTGCAATGCGGGAGGTCTTCGGACGCGTTGGTTCTGTTTTCCGTGATGAACGTGCGGCCCGACGCATACACGTTCACCGCGGCATTGACTGCGTGCGCGGTCTCATCGTTCGCGGAGACGGGGATGTGCATTCATTGCGGGACGGTGAAATCCGGTTTCGCGACGAGCGTCGTCGTCGCGAACTGTTTGATCGACATGTACGGCAAGTGCGGGCGTCCCCACGACGCGATCCGCGCGTTCGGCGAGACGGGCGTCAGAGATTCGGTGACTTGGAATTCCGCGATCGGCGCGGCAGCAAGGAATGGGAGGATCGAAGAGGTGCGCGCGCTCCTGCGCGAGATGCCGGCGCCCGACACGATATCGTACAATGAAGTGATCGATGCGGTCGCTCGGTTTGGCGACATGGACGAGGCGTTGCGGATTCTCGACGAAATGCCGGCGCCGAACGCGTCGTCATGGAATTCAATCATCGGTGGGTACGTCCGGAGCGGCCGCGCCGAAGAAGCGTTGGCCTTCTTCAAGATGATTCACTCGCGCGGGAGCTTCGCGAAGGACGATTTCACGTATTCAAGCGTTTTGAGTGGAATTGCTGATGCATCCAACCTGGGCTGGGGAATGCAGGTTCACAGTCTGCTCGTGAAGTCGGGCCAGCCCGACTCGCGCGTGCACATCTGGAGCTCGCTCATCGACATGTACGCGAAGTGCGGGCGCGTCGAGGAGGCCGAGGCGGTCTTCGCCTCACTGAAGGTCAAGAACCTGGTGTTGTGGAACGCGATCCTCTCTGGGGAGGCCCGCAACGGAAACGTGGGGAAGGTTCTCCAACTGTTCGAGGAGATGCGGGGGTCGGTGGAGCCGGACCACGTCACGTTCGTGAGCGTGCTGAGCGCGTGCGCGCGAGACGGAGAGATGAGGCGCCGCGCGGGGGGTTACTTCCGGGAGATGGTGGGGACTTACGGGATCGACCCGATGGTCGAGCATTGCACGTGCATGGTGCGGGTGCTCGTCGAGGGAGGGGAGTTGTGCGAGGCGGTGAAGGTGGCATGTGACGCTGGATTCGGATCGAATGGGGCGGTCTGGCGAACGTTTCTTGGAGGTCTTTGCGGGGCGGGTGGTGATGTGAAGGCGGCGGAGGTGGTGGCGGCGAAGGTTATTGAATTGGGAGGGGACGGTGATGATTACGTGTATGTGTTGATGTCGAACGCGTATGCGTCGTGCGGGAGGTGGGGAGAGGCGAGGCGGCTGAGGGAAGCCATGCGAGGGAAGGGGTTGTGCAAGGAGGCTGGGAGTAGCTGGATATATTCGATGGTATGCCACTGATACTGTTCTTTTAATAATATAAATTATATGTAACATATTAGATTTCAGTTATTCCTACCATCATTTTTGCAGTCAGATGCAAATAGTTTATATAGTCACATTCTTGAAACAGTTTGATATTGTTTAAATGCAAATAATTTAATAAAGAATAGTGATACAAATAAGATATTACACATGGAAGGAGGTTCGACGATCAGATATATCTAGAAATGATCAGATATATCTAGAAATGATTAGCTAACTTTTAAGAAAGAGTGAAAAAGATAGTATCTCATACCTAATGTCGTAATGTTGTGGTGAGAGTACCTGTCTATTTATGAACAAACTTAAATTCTAAACATGTCAATCTTTCATTTGACAACTTTTGCACTTGTCACATTTTTATTGATTTGGTCTATAACGGTTAAACTCCAATTACCTATTAATATGATAATTGTGACGTGAGCTATCATAATCACCTACATTCAGCTTTGTGTTTGATTTGTTTGGTTCCTCGGACATGGCTTGTCCTTGTCCTCGTATTGTTAGTGAACCATATTTGTCTTCAAACTGCCTCTAAACGAGGTTTGTCCTCGGACCCAGTGATATATACTCTTTGTTCTCAAACCTTGATTCTTATATGTTATGGACAAGCAATACTCATCCAAATGATATTAAAATTTTCCTTCACAATATACATATAATTTAGTATTGATAATAACTATTACAAAACACATAATTGTCATTTATAAAAATGTAAATAAATGATTAAATTGGCAAGTACCTTGCACTTTTGTAAAAGAGGTTAATAGATCAAATCCTGTAAGCACAATTTCTCAACAAAAAAAAATGTAAATAAATAATCATCTAACACCCTATTAACATACTTTTAGTGGCTAATTGTCCATGCAATTACATTCTTTTTTTTATTGATTTAATCAGTGTTGTCTAATGGTGAATATTTGCAGTCACGTTTTAAAATTTCCTTTTCCCTATATATACTACTATATACTTAGATTATACAAATCATATACTCTATTTGGACGGATCACATTTTGATTTGTGAATTACATAACCAACGGTTTCAGGCAATTAGCATCTATTATCTCCATCAGTTCCTTGAAATGGAATTCCCAAAGAATTGTAGAAAAAAATAAATGATTTTGAGTTAAAAATTAAAGTTACATCAAAATCAGACATTTATCCCAGTCGAAGAATTGAATCTACTGCGCTTTGAAAGTACCATACACAGTAATTTTAAAAAAAAACTTTGCTCAGCTAATAAACTTCCACTTCTATAGAGGACCTTTTTTATAAATAAATAAAATAAAATAAAAAAAACCAGTAAGATGAGGGCAATGACAGGTTTTCAGTTCACAGAATCACCTCACTGACAGATCAAGCTTTGATGCATTCCAAAAAGATGGGTAAATACCAGTTTTTTTTATACACAGTGAGGACAATGTTAGAGAGTCTTGCAGGCAGCTTCATGTGTGATCACATGCCTTTTTCTCTCTTTTTTTAAAAGTAAATAAATCATGTAATGAAGCATATATAAAATGAGACATATATTTCAACTCACTTATAGGAGTGAAAATTACCTGCTTAGTTTAATAAGTTGTATATATATATACTTTGTTACACATATATGAAGCTACACGCAAGAATGTGTAACAACACACACAGTGTAAATGCAAACAACCGATAGTCCACATGCAGAAATATTTAAGATCATGTTAGCCAATTCAAAGAGAAGCAAATACATTAATTCTCTGAAACATTCAACAATCATGGCATGGAGTTGTGCAGTTTTCTGGTCAATTCATATAACTAAGCAACTTTGTTCAGATTCAACGATTATACAGAAGTGTTAACCAGTTGGCAACAATGATAGTCAGCATGTGGAGGGAAATACATTAAGGACAGCTCTGTTACACATTAGATGATTTGCAATGGGTGGTAAAATACACACTTCTATGCTGATACTAAAATCTTATGAGCCAAAGCAATCCATGCAATTCATTGGATAAGACTGAAATTTAACTAGGTTCATCAGCACGCTCTGCATCACTGCATTCATTGCATACTGAAACATAATCTAGTACACTAGCATGCAAAAACGCAAATCAAACAGGAAGTGAAAGTAACAACTTCATACTAACCCTAAAACAATGATCCAATATTTTCTCCCGTGTTGAAGTTTCTACTAACCTTCCATTATTGTGCTTGTTTCGAATTTTATGCTTGAGAGATTTTACAATACATCCACCTTGATATCCATCAATGACTATTCGCGTATTTTCTAACAACAGTAACATTTGGATCCATACAACATGGTTGACCTAAAAGCTACCTCATAATATTTTCCTTGTATTCAGCAATACAAGTTGAACACACAAATTCAAGGCATATTGTTTCACTAAGCCATCATTTGGTCCTATTGGAAACATTTTGATCTATCTGTCCTTGCATTTCATCAAGTTCTATTAAAATAAGCAACAAGGTCCCATCTTTAGATAAGTACTGCCCCTACAAATGTTATAAAAACAGTATTAAAATTAACAAGAAGTGTACTGATTTGATGAATCTGTTCTGTCGAATGGTGAAGACCGAGGCTAGAGTTGGACTCTATGTCCTTAAGACTTTGTTCGCCCCGCACTGGTGCTCACGGGTTCCGGCGATAGTCTCCCAGGATACAACGGTCAGATCGTCCTCTGGTAGCAGCACTTCAAACCAAAGAACCAGCGAACCTCCTGTGTTTTTAGAACTCTCTCTTACTTGAATGCAATAGAGACTCGAATGCCAACTCTTTTTGTCTGGAATGCCTATTGCAGTGAATGAATTTTTTATCCTAAAATGCAGAGATTGAGTGGTATTTGAATAAGGAAGAATTGGTTGAAGAGACTCTTGGAGGAGTCTCTTCCTCTGTTCAATTTTTCCTGAAACAGAGTCTCAAGCACCCATTGATTCAAATAATCAACGGTCCGATCGTAACCGTCGATCCGACGGTCCACATTGCATCTACGGATCCATTCGATCAACGGTCCGGATTAAATCCGATCATCCCACATCACATCTACCGATCGACGGCCCGGAATGCCTATTGCAGTGAATGAATTTTTTATCCTAAAATGCAGAGATTGAGTGGTATTTGAATAAGGAAGAATTGGTTGAAGAGACTCTTGGAGGAGTCTCTTCCTCTGTTCAATTTTTCCTGAAACAGAGTCTCAAGCACCCATTGATTCAAATAATCAACGGTCCGATCGTAATCGTCGATCCGACGGTCCACATTGCATCTACGGATCCATTCGATCAACGGTCCGGATTAAATCCGATCATCCCACATCACATCTACCAATCGACGGCCCGGATTTCATTTGATCAGAATGATCTCCACCGTCCGATCAGACAAAGTGCCAAGTGCGCCCAATACACCCTCGCGCGCGCGACGCGCGTGGTGGTGCTACGCACCACCCCGCTTGGAAAGGTCCACCATAGGGTGTCCACCAAAACCAATTCACTAGAGTACATGGAGCCCATCTTATAAAACATCAATACTTTTTGTTTTTAACCGATGTGGGACTAAAGTTTTTTTTTTTTTTTCTTCCCCAACCACCAACCACTTTCATCATGTTATTTGGAGAACTTTGAATTCAATTTTCTCATTCATCCAAACTTGGTTTTGATAATGTTAATATACTACGTTCATCTACTCAACGAGAGGAACACAATCCAATGGGTTTCCACTAAATATAATTATTGGAACTCAAACTCATTTTAACCCCAAATTGGTCAAAACCCAAGTTGTTCCAACAACAAATACATCATCTAATGATGTCTTAGGAAGAGAGTATGCATTATTAATTTAGAAATCAATTTCTATTAAATTAAACCCTCTTCTCTTTTGCAAGTCCGCACAGAGAAAAAGTCGAGGAGACACCTATCAACTTTTTGTTGAATATATAGCTAGAGCATTCACGCTTGTGAGTGCTGGGAACACAAGTGGCATGTCCATAAAAGTCCAGTTTTTTTATCTTTCAGGAATCATGTGCCTGCAGGAATCAAATAGCTCAAATTTGTTTCCCAAGATGAAAAATGCTTCTCTAATCTTTCTTAACAAAATGCAATAGAGAGTCTTGTGAAACATATGTTGACTGAAGAAGTTAAAAAAAAAAATGAAAACCCTTCACAAAAGAAGTTAGAAATATAATCATTTGCCCAATTTATTAACCAACTGAAAATCTAAACATAACATTGAAGTGTTAGATTTAAATTCCACCATTCCAACCATGAGATTGAATGTCCACGGCAGAAATTACGACAGCAACAAGTATTTAGACAACTGAATATAATCTTAAAACATTCAAATTGTCAAGACAAACATTAAGATCATCACAGACAATCAACCAAATACAACCATTGTAACAGGGCTTGTAAGCTACGACACAAAGCTAGGACAAAACTTGTCAAAGGTGGAAGTGCCTCATCAAAACTGGATGGACAACCACTGATTAATATATTAAGGGGCAAAAAACAACAATCTGATAATTAATATAGTCATGAATTACATTAAGAGATCACAATAGAAGTAATCCAGATCTAAACTTTCTTAATTTAGTTATGATTTATGAAAAACAGTTCGGTGATTGCCGAGCAAGATCTCACTCAAGCCAAACATAATACACAAAACAAGTATAAGTATTGTCCCTTAAGCCAATGGCATGATGGTTTAACGACGACGACTCCCCTTCGGGGGAGCGCGGTTCGACTCCTGCAGACAGCAAGACTGTAAAAATTGTCTACAACCCTCTAAGCTGGTTTTCGTGGACTTATGTTCAACCGTCCATTCTGAGTCTGTAATAATCCACACTTTCATAATTCATAGTATTAGTAGTGGTCTAAGTAGTCTATTAAGGCCCTTCTACAAAAAAAAAACACGAAAAATGTTACAGTCCTTTTTGTAACCGAGTTTGTAGCACACATACATCTTGATTTTTTTCGAAGTATATATATTCGACTAATAAAGTATATTATCGATCAAAAAAAGGCCCAATTTGGAAGCGGGGCTGGGTTATTTCTTATTGAAAATGTTAAACACTTTGCTCGTTTCACATTTCAAAACTCAAACCTAATCTAATAATCTAATAATAATGTATATGTTTTTTTAATAATGTATATATTTTGATAAAAGTACCCATCTCTTTAATATATTTTTTTAGTGAGTTTAAGAAAAAAATTAATATTATTATGCATATGTTTTACTGAATTTCTAATAAAATATATAAGACTAAATTTTAGACCGCAAAATAAAACTAAGTATAACAACGCCCATCTTATTATGCAGGAAGTGGAGTTTACGAAATCCATTTCTAAAAAATAAATAAATAAAACTATAGTTTAATTAAAAATTTATATATCTTTTACAAAAAATGAGTAAAAATTAAAGCTGATACTCAAACTCATTTTCAACTACACGTACAACTCACATTATGAATATATATTGATGTTTGTGACCTACATAATAGGTGCCACCATATTTTGTAAGGTACAATTTTTTATCAATTAATACAATTATTTCTCTTTTAAATTTTTTCTTCCTTGTGGATTCAAAGAGTTTATGAGATCTCAACATTGGTTGGATCTTTCTATCGTTTTCACGCTGCGTTAGATGGTATCAGAGCGAGGATTCGCCTGACTTTGATAACACATATATAGCTGTGTGGGAAACAACCATCCCATTGACGATGATCGTGGGGTGCAAAAGCTGTTTCGGCCGTTGCAGGAGGACTAAAAGCCACTTCAGGAAGAGTTTTGTCAACAAACGCGGCATGCTCTTCGTGAGGTGAAGGCTGGCGTGAATCTCAACACCGATAACAGACGACCTGAAAGTGACAGGATGCACGCCGAGGGATTTGCCCGAGACCCATCTGTTGCTTATAACTTTGTTCGACGACATTCTCATTATCTACACGATTATGAGGCTGACTCGAATGATGAAGGTGGTGAACTGTACGACTATCAGCCGAGAAAGCGGCATACGTACAACAATTATTTTTCAAATGTGAACATCTCCTATTTCAACGGTGATTTATCAATCGATAAGTTCCTTGATTGGATCTTAGATATTGATAAATTCTTTGAAAGAATGGAGGTGCATGAAAAGGAGATGGTCAGATTGATGGCGCTCCGACTCACGAGTAGTGCCACTAATTGGTGGGATCACCTTCAAAAGACCAAGAACACCTCATCCTCCTGGTCATCTAAGATCATTTCTTAGAAAATAAAATTAAATCAAGCATTGACAAAAATAGAATCATTCACTGGTCAAACTAAATGATCATATAAATTATGCGGCATTTGACAATAAATGAAAAATGATAGAACTAAATAGCTCATTATAAAAAAAACCATTCATGAATTGAAATGAATAGGTAAGGGTTCAAGGCTTACATGTGTTGAGGATAAGTCTTGTATTCGAATCTTAATGCTAACTTATCCACATGTTTATTAACGATTATTAGAAAGAATTTTCTGTTAGACCGGGGTAAATAGATAGAGGTGACCTTCCCAGCAATCAGACACATATAGCCTTCCCACATTGACCGTAAAATCTACCACGGGGTCCCTCTCATATATAAAAAAAAGAAGTCATATCAACTAAATTTCTGAATTAGAAAAACCATAAATCAAACTAAAAAACATGACATCAAAGTTGTATTATTATTAGGTGTAGCATTAGATTGAACTGATCAACTGTCACTACAAGAAAAGGCACTTTTTGCGACGGTTTTTTTGCGACGGCTCACAAAAACCGTCGCAAATGTTTATAATTTTGACGGTATTTTTTCTCGGTCGCAAATTTTTTAGCTTTTGCGACGACTGTGTTGAACCGCAATTAAAAACACGTATTTACAACGGGTAAATGAGGCCGTCGCGAATACTTAAATTCAATCCAACCGTCCATTTTTTAAGTTGTGATCAGAACCGTCCGATCTGTCTGTATATATATATTTAAAAAAAAACAAAGCAACCCCAAACATTCGATTAAACCCAAAAACCCTAAAAACCCAAAAAAACCCAAAAACCCTAAAAACCAAAAAAATGTGAACACATCCGTCTTCGACCACCGCCCGTCCGATCTTCAATCATCGCCGTTGTCGTCCGCTTCGATCACCGCCGTCGCCGTCCGCTTCAATCACCACCGTCACCGTTCGATCTTCGATCACCGCCGTTGCCGTCTGCTTCGATCGAACCGCCGTAGCCGTTGAATTGAAGATCTACATTTCCTTCTTCGTTTCGCTTCTGCCACCCAAAAAAGAAAGGTAAGAACCAATGGATCTCCGTTGAATTGAAGATCTACATTTCCTTCTTCGTTCTTTTTTTTTCCAGTGATTTAAGTAATTTTTTTTGTTGTGATTTCAGTGATGTTTGGGTTTGTATGCTATGAACAGATTTGTGGTTTCAAAATTTCCATTTTAATTTCAAATCACTGATTTGATAAAAAGAAAATCTAAATTGGGAATTATTGGTGACTGTTTGAAGTGGTAATTTTTTTTAAAATGATCCAATGCATGTTGTGGGTGTTGCATTGGTTGCATTTTGGATATGGGTTATGTGTGGTTTGATTGGAGTTGAAGTGATTTCTTGGGGATCAAGAAAAGAGAAGCATTGTTATAAGATCAATGAATGGTTTGTCGTGAAGTAAATTGGATTTTTTTTGTGTGTGTGTGATGAGGAACCCTAACATTATTATATCCTATGTCCCAACACAGATTATTGGTTTGTGATGAGGAGAAAGTGCACTTGGTTAGATGGGATGTGGTGTGGAGAAGCAACAGAGGGGGGAGCATTTTGAATATGGAAGACATGAATATTGTATTTCTTTTTATTCCTTGAATATTCATGAGTCTCCTTATTTGTTTATTTATATTTATATAGTGAAAAAAATGGATAAGAGTTGGATCGATTCACAAAATAGGATCTCTCAGGCATACATGGATGGAGTTGAAATTTTTTTCTAGAATTTTCATATAATGATAAGCCTCCCGAAAGTATAATCTATTGTCCATGTAAGCAATGTTGCAATCGATACTTGATGATACGAGTTGTTGCGAGAGAACATATTATTATAAATGGGTTTTTGTCGAATTACAAGATTTGGACTAGTCATGGGGAACGATATGTGCATATACGTGAGAACCAAGACATTGGAATAGGAATACAGTCAACTGTTAGGGATGATATGGTTGAAATGATACACGAGATGATGGGAATTCCAAACATGAATGCGGGAATAGGATCTAGCCAATCACCTATAGATGAACATGTTGATGGACCGGACGAGGAAACACGAAGTTTTTTTAAACTATTGGATAAACAGTCAAAGCTGAAGGAGAGGGATTGCACAATAACCAAATCAACTCCTCCAATAAGATGGCAATGTACAATTAAAATCAACTCCTAATTCATGGGCATTTATCATTTCTGCATTAATTAGACACAAATCCTTGATCTGAGAATTTTGTCAAGATTTGATAAGGACTGACATGACCTTCTTTGATATATTAGACTATTTTTAGATCCTCAATTTCTTTTTAATTTTGTACCGAATTCTTTCCTGAATTATCTAAACTGAAACAGAACCACTACGAACTGATTATTGAATCTCAAATATGTGACTATGGGCTTGACTTTTTTTTTTAGGTGCATAACTGATTGGTTGTCCTCTTCAAGCTCTGGAAATCATGTTCTGGAAATGAATTCTAGCTGATGTGTGGTTTCAACAATAGCCCCAGGTGAAGTTATAATTTTTTAAATTTTTTTTGCCTGAAAATCTATTTTTTTCTAAGTACATTGAGGAAATTTTAGTTCTTTTGAAACTTGAGGGTCAACTGTATAATCCTAGTTATTCTCTCATGTTAATTTTTTCCACAAAGTTTAACATATTGACATATTTTATTGCAATCAAACTTAAGGTTATGGATATGATTGGTATAGATGTACATGCACATGGATACATCTTTTTCATATCTTAACAATATTTGCAAATAACGTTGGAAGAGAATGTATGAAATAAAACATGAGTAGAAATTGATTGCTTAAGAGTGGATCAGCCTTCTTAAATGCTTTATGCTAAATGACTTGGTCAAAAGACATGAAGATAGTGCATAAAGTTTTTAGTTATAGCAATTTAACATAGTTATCAAATCCTTGAACTTCTAGAGGGTGGCTGATATGATTCATATTTCATATTTGTTAATTTCTTTTGAAGCATAAATGAATTCATATAGCATGTGTGAGTTGATTGGTTTTGAACGTGTGTATCTTTTTTTTCAACTTTGGTAGGCTATAAGCATTTGTTGATTTAAATTGCATGTAAATATCAGAACCGGACTATAAATAATGGTGGAGACATGTCAGGCTTGGACTTTTTTTCATTGTGCTCTGTCCTCACTAACCCTTAATTGTAGATTTAAGTTGCATGTAAATATCATTGGACTTGGTGTATATATATATTTTTCATTGTGCTCTGTCCTCACTAACCCTTAACTGTTGAGATGGTGAGAACTTGAATAAGATCGTTGTGCTCTGTCTATTTGCAACTTTCCTCGAATGATATGCACCCTTTTCGCTCCGGCACACGCACGTCCCCAGACTGAAATGAAATGCACAATTGAGTCCCAGATGTTTGTCTAATAAATGTTGAGGATTGTGAAGTTGGGGCTTGTTTTTTTAGTGCCAATGTTGGATCCTTCGGAAGTATTGCTTCCCAATGATTTGTTGGTGAAGGCAGAGAAGGAGGATTCGACGGACGAGGAAGGTTTGCAGCTCATGCAGACGAAGAGGAGAGAAGCAGTGTTTGTGCAACCTGAGCTTCATGAGATCTAAGAACACTTTGAACTATTCTGTTTCTGCTCAGAATTGTATAAAAGGATAAGTGAATGCGTGAAGGGGAAAGTAAAGTTTCTCAAGTGGGTTCAACACTTAAACCAGGTATGAATCATTCTTTTATTCAATATGAAAGTTATAGTGAAGAGGTATATAATTTCTTTATGTCATTTCTTCATTCCTAATACATTATAGATGATCACACTTAAATTATTTCCAACATACATGAAAATTATGCTATGTATGTTAGTGCTGCTAATAGATTTAATTGGTTGAGCTAATTTAATGTGCTAATTTAATATGCAAGTATCATAGAGAAGGAAATTTTGCATAGATACCATTAGTTAAGTGGAGTGCATACATGTTTCTATTTTAAATAGTTTCAGTTTTTGGAGTGATTTTGGTTTATTGAATGCTTGGATAAACAAAGAAAAACAACCGAATAAAACGAAAAGAATGTAACTGTCCCCATTTCCAATGAGAGTTGTTAATTATTCATGTACCATACTTGTATGAGTAATGCTATGGATCATTTCATGTTGATACTGTTAAGTCTTGATAAATACTTCAACATTGACTGTAAGTAAACCATACAGCAGATTAGGAAGGGCCCGTCTAGCCCCACCCACCTATTTTCTTACCCCACCAATCAATTAAAAAAAAAAACCGGTGTTTTGCTATCCCCACCGATCCGACCAGTTCGACCGGATTTGGTCGCCATTTCAGGTTTCGCGCGACCGAATTTGGTCGCCATTTCAGGTTTCGCGCGACCGAATCTGGTCGAACAGGATTTGTAATAAAGTTTATAATTTTTTTTTTTTGAAAATATAATCTCACGACGTGTATCCTCCTTGAATCTTTCATATCACTCTAAGTCTGAGTTGTAATGTAGGGAGAATAAATCATTATTCTTAAATGTAGAATATAAGAACAATTTTTATTATATAAGTTACAGACAAATTTCAAAAGTCAAATGTAAAATGTGTTTGAATCAACTGGTACATTTTTTTGTTTTCAAACAAAAATTCATCTTAACTACGAATTCAAACGAAACTTAAAAATGATATATATTTGTCTAATAAGATATTTTTTTATAAAAATTTGAATTAATTGAAAATATATCTACTTACATTTTTTTTAATCCCTTAGTTGTTATTTGGATGAAAGAATAAATGTAGAATATGATTGATAAATCCAAAAATTTAGTTGTTTACAAAAAATAAGTAGATATAATTCTGAACCCTGTTCGACCTATTCTGGTCGCCCAAAACCTGAAATGACGACCCATTACGGTCGCCCAAAACTTGAAATGACGACCGATTCGGTCGAACTGAATCGGTGGGAACAGACAAACACCGTTTTTTTTTTTTTTTTTTTTTTGATTGGTGGGATTGGAAAATTGTTTGGTGGGGATAGACGGGCCGATTAGGAAAGCTCATGCAACAATATTTTGTTGAGACAAAAATAAAGGCACCTCCTATTCTTACAAGCCTCCCTAAATTTAGAACCCTTTCAAAAGCAACTGAAACATAAAAAAATGAAACGCTCCCCAAAAAAGAATTCCAATTTCTTTGTTGAACTGCATATTTCTTTGCTGCAATTTAATTTTTAATTTATCTGATATCCATGTTCACAAGTTTCTTGGTAATCAAGTGATTGGGCAGCCCAGTGCTATGTTTGACTAGTCTGTGTTAAGGTGGCATTGTGAAATTTGATTATTTTAAATGTTATTAGGCTTGAACGTTCGGAGTCCTGTGATCAATAATGGGATACCAGAATGCGTACCAACTGATGCACCATCCAAGCAGATTTGGAAGCGAAAATGTTAAAAAAATATAATGCAATCAAGGTGAGATGTCCAAACTGGTTCAAGAATCATCCCTCTAACTTGATATGTATTTCTCATTCTTATATTTATGATAGTAGCCTACATAGCTTTCTTGTTATGCCTACACAACTTTGTTTTATTTGTTTTTCAATTTAAATTTGCTCTATTTCCCCCTTGAATGAATTTATGTAATCCCTTGCCTTGATTTCCAGGTATATGAATTCGAAGGGCTAGCAGATATTCATTGTGCTGGTTGTCATGGAATACCAATAGATGAAGGCATAGATAGGGATGATCACTTACATGCTACAGAAAACATTACATTTTGGGATTATTGAAGATATTTAATTACATTTTTTTTATGAGGACTCAACAGATGCAATTACATTTTTTTATGCTGCTTCATTGTGGGTGTCATTGGATTTAGGAGGTTGGGATTTTCTGTTTTGCATTTGTTTCTAAAATGAGAAGATAATATTCTTGTAATTGTTCGTTACTTCATTTTTTTCACCCAATTTTTTTTAAAAAGACAGGCACAAATGAAATTTGATTGGAAGATGGTTCATGCATCCCATCATGCAAGTTGTTTTTACAATGAAAAGATGAAAAAAAAAACATTATTTGCGACGGTTTAGGCCCATGTTACAAAAGTTAAAAAATAAAAAATAAAAATATTTTTTGCGACGGCTAGCATATCCGTCGCAAAAGATGTAGTTTACACGACTATAACCAAAAGTAAGTTTTTGCGACAGATTATTTGCGACGGTATTGCGACGGTTAAAAACCGCTGCTAATCTTTTGCGACGCCGTTTGATACGACGGAACCCAAACCGTCGCAGAACTGTCGCAAAAGAGTATTTGCGACGGTTACGGTGACTATTTGCGACGGTTTGAAACCGTCGCAAAAAATGATTTTTCTTGTAGTGTGTTATATTAACTAAAAGCATATTCAAATTGAACAACTCATGAATCAAAATTGAACTGAACCATTCAAGAGTTCTCTCTTGAAGAATATCTGGGACACCCTCATTAAATTTACAGACGATTGCGATTTCTATTTCATATAATCTTTTATACAAAGCGCCTGGAAATAAATATGACAGACCAGTAGAGGCAATTGCAAAGATTTGGTTGCAATCATAAAAAATGCCACTTTGGTCTCATCTCTTCTTCCTTCTCAGTCAAATCTTGGTATTCATACCATTCCCCACCTTCCTTACTCACCGGCAATGGAGGCCGGACAAAAATCTCGACTGGCTTTGGAACGTGGACGTCGAGATGAAGCACACCTGAAGCTTTAATGGTGTTGGTTGAATGCGAGGTAACATTGGACTGTTTGGTGACTGGGTTCACAGCTATCCAACCCAGACCTGATATAGCTATGTCACAAGCAGGTCTGTCCAAGGAGGAGATCACATTCAATGTGATTGGATTAATTCAGCGTTTCTATATGGAAATGACCATCAATTCATGTTAATACTGTGTATACCTGTGATGGTCTTCATATTTTATCTCCAAATGGCGCACTGATTGAAGCCCTGACCAGTGCTCCAATCTTTTTTTCCCGGTCGGAGGGGTTAACCCAATTCCAAGTTCTTTCTGCAACGACAAATCTTAGTTGATTCAATGAAAGTTTTTTGACTATATCTATTAAAAACCAAACTAATCTAGGTTTAGAAGAGGAGTATCTTAAATATGTATATAGAAGAAGCTCTAGATTTCAAGGATTCAATGTGAAAGATGGTTGAAATCAGCTATAAATAATTCAAAGACATCAGTGTGGCTTACAAGCAAAACACACGATATATATATATATATGCAAGCTACAACTACTGCAGCAAGCAAGGGGTAAGAAGAAAAAAAATTGAATAAACGCATTCCAATTATTCAGTTCGCATGCAGACAATGACATAAGAATCAAGAAGAAAATATTACATCATAATACTCATCAGCATCAACAGTTGGAACCATATGAATCTGCAAGGCTTTGGGACCGTAGAATGTCAAACGTGTCTCTGGAAGAACCTGTACTTTCATGCATATTCAGTTTCAACTCACAACCTCAAAATGGAAAACTTCACAGCTTAAATGCAAATATAAGGTTTGGGGTAATAAAAAACCTTCAGAACATCAATCCTAACAAGCCCGCCCCAGAATAATGTAACATCATTCAAATTATCACCTTCTACATCTGAACCAACCTGAAACTATATAACATATTTAGAAATTATTTTAACATGTAGTGATCCGAACCAAATGCCTAAGAAGAAATGCTGGTGAAAAGATCCACATACAGGGAACAATTGGCCCCTCAGGCGGCTCTGAGGAGCCAGGGAAGGAAGATCTTCAGAATGAACAACTGCTGCTTGTCTATGGTGAAGATGCACTCCAGGCGTGTCAAATAACTTCTGTAGCATAATAGAAGCTATGATGCAACTTGTAAAGCATCAGTTGATATAATTTAAAATAAAAAACATAGATAAGAATTAGATGGTGTATTCTGAGTTATGAAGTTGGATAATGCCAAATGGATGGTTTTGAGAAATTAATAGGTATCTCTCATGGTGTGTAATGAATTTTATGGTGATCTATACTTATTTGAAACAATAAATCACAATCAACAACAACAATAAAGCATACCCCGCCTCCTTGGAAAGCATTAATTTGGATAGGACCAAGTGTCGTCCCAGGAACAGCGGACTGCATTGGTTTGTACTTTTGTGCAGCTGCAGCAACTGCATCTTTCTCGGCCATGGTCTCTGCAGTTGCCAAGAAAGAGAACGACAAGTTTACTAATATAAGCAACTTGGTATTCAGAGGGAAGGTTGTTATAAGATATGCAAACAGATGCATATGAACCAATAATATACATCTCTGAAATTGTCTTAAAGACAGGGTAATGAAAAGATTAACCCAAAAATCCGATGCGATTTTCTCCTGATATAAACAATACAGGCAGTTGAGAATAAAACTTATCCAGACCATTGTATCAAAGAAATCTAAGCTAATCCTTTACTGAAGAATTGTTAACATGAACTCTGTGCTATATCTACAATTAAGTAATTTAAATAAATAAATAAACAATGTGAGGCACTTACTCAGCAAAGCATTAATAAAAGCAGATTTTCCAACATTTGCTGAACCCTGTATAATAAATAATATACACATTTCAGAGGCATGAAAATAGTGGAAACAAGTACACTCACAAAAAAAAGGAAAAATATTTGGGATTTGGCGCTCCCTGAGTGGGGCCCTAGGCGGTCACCTGCTTCGCCAAGAGTCAGGGCCAGATGGATTGGATAACCTACAATATAGTCATATGAAGTTCAATGCTTTCTTATGTTTATCCCCATTTGTTGCCGTTAATACCACTTTCTAATTTTTCTGCTTCTCTGTCCTTGACATGCTTTGACTTTTTGCCAACCTCCATTTTTTAGAATACTCCATATCGGATATGTCATGTAGGCTTCTAATATAAAAACACATTTACATTATACTTTTAATATATTATTTGCATTTGATATAAAGATTCTGGCAACCATATTGCATGTTGTCAGTATGATATGTATTGTCTTCTTTAATGACATCCAGATTTCTTCATTTATCCAGGTTTGCACACCAAGACCATGTCATCTAGACTATCCTCAATTACTTGAAAATTCGCTGTGGAAATTGTGGAAATTTACAAAAAAAAAAGTATATATGTATATGGGGGTCATTTTATAATCTTGCCTAGGCCACACATTGAATGATTACACTCAAAGTCGGCCCTGCCACCCCCCATGACAAATTTATATAAAGAAAAGAATGTTAGGATACCAATATGCACATGCGAAGCACCAAGCATATCTGCTTGACAGGTAGAGGAAAGGACCTGGCAGCATATAACACACAGATACTCCTATCCAAATGTTTATGCAGGACATTTTTGTCATAAATGGATATTTTTGGATTTCTAAAGAATAGATATAACATTCATTTCATGTAAAATAAATTCATATTCAACCTTTTCAAATCAAATAAAAAAATATAAATAATCAATTCAATGCAACCTGACAAGAAAGATATCTGTCTCGAAGCAAATTGATGTAAAGATGTACTAACCAGAATGTACACGTCCCTTCCCTGCACAATCAGATTTTCATTGTCAGCATTGGTATTAAATGTCAATCAGATAGCCACATAGAACAAAAAAAGCTACCAAATAACTTTAGCCAACTGGTAAAAAATAATCCAGAGTTCAGGTATTATGACATGAAGGGAATCAAGATATAATTTTGAAGGGATGCACGCATGATAAAAACATATGAAGAACAAATATAGTTATATAAAACAAATTGGATCATGTTAAAGATCAGAACCTAAGATTGGACCACAAAAAATGGCCCAATATGTGGAATATCAATTAACTAATAAAGTTATTCTCACATGTAGATAGAAGTTCTAAAACATTATATTAAGATAAATGGAAAACAAACCTTTTTCTCTTTTTGGATCTCCGATATAACTCCAGCGATCCCCACTAAAGATTTTGAACTAGTCAGGTGAACACTGATAACACTGCAAAGAATATAGCATATGAAACCTGGAGCAAACTGGAAAGAAAAATGAAAACAAAAGAAACAAGCACTGAACAAAGGGCTACATGGAGAATGATAGAGTTGACAATAATAGCTTTGTGGCAGCCACGGAAAGGGGCTAATCTGCCTGCATGAACACAGGCCGCTGATATGTCTCATCACACTTTCACAATCAATTTGTTTATACCTCAAAAAAAAGTACCTATTAAAATTTCAGGATACGTTGACCAACATCGTTTTATAATTCAAATTAGTAAACTCTAGAAAATTGAGGCTATGAATATACAAAAAACATGGATTTATATATTCAAAAAGTCTAAAAAGGGCACATAGTATGACTCTATGAGATGCCTATTTTTCAGACTGCAATATTTTGACCACCTCCTTTCTGGCAGACAAACTTGGAAATGGGTGAGAAGTTCCACAAAAACACAAAAAAAAACATGCAACCCAGTGCATCTAGGTTGCAACAGATAACATACCAAACACATAAAAGAGGGAAAATTTTACCAAATAAGCAATTTCTTACTTGAGTTTCTTCTTTATAGTGGCCTCCACAACCCAATCTCCCACACAATTTAGATCAGTTCCCTTGGGAAGGAGATCAACCTTGACAGAAGAAGAGTTGAACAATCAACCATGTATCTCACAACAGAAGTTGGTACAGTAAAAGAAAAGATTATGGCAGAACAATATTTACAAGAAAAGAGAAAATCACCTTTGTCACCACCAGTATAATTGGATTTGCACCAGCCAGATCACGTATACGTGCCAGAAAGCTTCCATTGAAGTCAACAATATCAACCTGCAGAATACTTTTAATTTTTTGGATAAATAAATATCAAAGCTCTACATATAATCTTCAATATTAAAAAAATCATCAAGCAGCAGTAAAGAACAATAGAATTCATGAAGTGTTAAGCACTAACAGCCAAGTCCTAGCTATTACAAGTGAACTACCATCTATGTTTTCCCTCTATAACCTCAGTAATTTACAACATAGAAGTGCTAAATTACTCTTCATTCAAGCAGC
This sequence comes from Acorus calamus, assembly GCA_030737845.1. Taxonomy (NCBI): domain Eukaryota; kingdom Viridiplantae; phylum Streptophyta; class Magnoliopsida; order Acorales; family Acoraceae; genus Acorus; species Acorus calamus. Next base: position 43,908,185 of record CM060858.1, read on the forward strand.
CGTACTTCTACAAACCATTCAAAACAACAACCTTATTCCACTACATCACATGATATGATCCAAATTTCCCCAAGCTTCCAAGTCCTACCAGAACTCAAGAACTGCATTTCATATAGTGTTTTTTCCCCTGATCTAAACCAATTGTATCTCCAGGCTCAGTGACCCCTACCAAAGAGTCTGGTTGCTGAAGAGTTTCATATTGTCTAATGTCTATCTATTCAGGAAAAATAAATATCATAATATCTCCTGACAATTTTTTATATGGGTAAACACCCTGTAACCACAGAGAACACCAAATCAATGGGTAAAAAATCACTATCAGGCTACACTAAGCTAACACAAATATCTTGCACATACCGTACCCCCCTCAACTTCTACCCCAATTCTGGCAATTCATGAATTGATCACATCATCATGTTGCATAAATCTTCTAATGATAGCATCAGTCCTGTTCATTTGGGGATTCCAAGTGATTAATAAACTAGTATGAGCTCAAATTTTCTTCCTTGACCACATCATTTTCCACTGATAATCTGATAGTGGTAAGTATAATCAAATTATTTACATTATGAACTACACAAAAAATGGTGGCATGAACAAGAAAGAAAAGAAAACCACATACCAACTTAACAATAAGCACTTTCTCATATCGGAGATGCGACAGCTTCTCCCGGAGCTCCTCCGCCGAAACAAACTGCTTCCCGCCAGAATAACCGCCGTTCCCACCCACGGCGGTTATCATGTGCCCGTGCGACAACAGCCTACACCTTCCGCAGAGCACCGTCCGGAGCTGTCGGTGTCTCTTCTTCTGCAAATCACGCCCCGATCAATACAAATTCATCAAAATCTTGCAATCGATGAAACACAAAAACGCGCACAGAAACGGATACCAATTCGCATGTTTCGGGATCAACGTATCCCGGCGCATCGGTTTCCGTGGTCTGAAGCGGCGCCCCGCAGCCGTAGCAGCCGATGACGGAGGCGGAGGGCTTCGGCGTGACGGGTTTTCGGTTCTTGGGGGGCTTCTTGACGGGGGCGGAGAGTTGGCGGTGGAGGAAGAGCTCGCCGCGAGACGGGGAGGCAGCGCCGGAGCCTCCATTGGAGGAGGCTGTGGTGGTGGAGGATTCGGCAGTGCAGGAGATGGTGGGAGTTAGGGTTTTAGAGGAGGGGAATTTAGGGTTTTGGGGTTTATGAGGGAGGAGGTGAGAGGGGGAGGGGAAGGAGGAGGTGAAGGAGAGGAGGGAACCCCCCGCCATGGTCTGCGTGGTGACTGGTGTCGCTGTCGTGGAAGCGGTGGTGTTTCTGTTATCGTTAGAGATGGCAATGGTCGGGTTGAAGTTGGATTTAACGTAATCCAGACCCAACCCATATACATAATTACATACCCGTCCTCGTATCTTACCCCGTTTAAAGTGAGTTCATTTGCTCGGGATGAAGTAGAAAAATTAATTAGGAGTGTACGTGATCAGTCGTGAATTATTTTTAACCATTACTAAAATACAATATATCGAAATTCTCTAATAATTTATTAAAATTATAAAAAACCTTATGTAAATTAAATGACTATTTTATCTTTTTAAATAGATTATAAAATTATATTCAGATTTCAAAGAAGTAAAATCATTATTTATAGATGATTTTTTGTACTTTTTACACATTGTAGAAGTTTTTTGATATATTATGTTTTCAGTCAAGGCTAACTAGGTAAAATTTCACAGAATAATTCTAAGTTATTGATGAAAATTTAACTTATGGGCTATTTGGATTTACATAAATGTTTTTAGTGGATTATATAAACTTTAGAAAAAATCAAGAGGTTATATGGATTTCAGGCAATTTACAAGGGGTTATATGAAATTTTTATTGTATTAAATTTTATTTTATTTTTTTAAGTAAAGGATTTTGATGTATCTAACACAGTACATCTAAAGGATTTTATTTTTCTAAATTATCATTTAAATGTATGAACTAAGGGACTTATTCCTAAATTATCATTTAAATGTAAGGACTAAAATCAAAATATGAAGAAGTGAGAGATCGATCGTTAAATTCGATAGTTTACGGGGACTTAAAACTAAAAATCTCATTATTTTATTAGCAAGAATGTAATGTTATTCTAATTGATGCTTATCCGATTAACAATGCTTTCTTCACTAAAAAAAATTATATCACTCTCTTCTTTTTTTTTTTAATGCAAAAAACACCTATTTAAGCCTAAATGCTAGGAAAGGAAATGAAAATTGACAGCCACAATTATGTAATAAAAACAAATTATTACTTTAATAACAGGCTGTTTTAAAAGCAGATATCTTTGGCAACTTGCTAGTATGTGAATTTCCCTACCTTTCTGCTTCTAGTCAAAGCATAACTATTTTAAGTCCTTACCACAGTTGAAAATTGACTTTAATTTGGGTATTGTCAAGGTTGGATTATAAAGTTAAGGAATCGAATACACTCAATCATTGAAATCTTAACCCGAAGTCTCTAGTATGGTATACTCAGATGAAGAATATATAAGTAGAAAATATAAGAGGCATGAATTAAATTCATTTGATATTTAGATTTCATTTCTTATGAAAATTATATATATATTATTAAACAAATAAATTAAAATTTTAGAACCACAAAAATGACTATAGAATTAATTGTTTGTAACATTTTTTTAGTAAGAAACTTCCCTAACCTTTTTCCTACCATTAATTGATGGTGGCTTAGACATCTTTAATTTAATTCCAGATAAAAATTGGAACTGATAAAATCCAATGATATCAAAATATGAATTTCATCCATCCTCACCAAAACATTTGAGTCATCCATTATAATGACCCAATATAAGGACTACATCTAACATAGATAATATAACACATAATTTTAAACGCAGGCAGTTTATGTTTTTATTTTTTAAAATTCATATGTACCTATCCAATGATAAATGTATTTTCATAAAGAGTGAATATCACTCTAATAAATTGCATGATATCATGTATAAAAGATATGGAAAAAAAAATGAATATATGTATGAGTTGATAATGATACGGATATACATAGCTGGGACATAACTGTCATTTCAAGGTTAGATAGATGAGTAAGCGCAAACCCCTCCCAACCCAACCCGACATGATCTTGGCATCAACCAGTCCTTTTTATAAAATACTATATTTTATATATGTTTATACTAAACTTATAAAATGCATTTAACAAGTACATTTTAAAAGCACACACGCACCCCCACCTTGTTGTTGGTTTTGTTCCCCAGTTTCATCCATCACTCTCTCCTCTGAACTCTAACTCCCAATCCAAAAAAAAAAAAACCATGGCGGACACGGATCTCGTGTGCTGTATGTGCGGCGACGTCGGCTTCCCCGACAAGCTCTTCCGCTGCCGTCGCTGCCTCTTTCGCGTTCAACACTCGTAAGCCCTCTCCACCGCCGCCGCCGCCACCACCTTGTAATAATATATCTGATTTAGTATTTACTTAATCTACACATAAAATAATTTATTTGTTCATTTGTTGTCTAAAAAAGCGACAAGCTCTTCAGCTTTTAAAGATTCTACTTTTCCAGTTCTAAATGATTTTGAATAAAATGAAATTTAATTTTTTTGAAAGGATATTTTTAAAAATTTACTTTTAATGAAAAATTATTTTTCAAAATTTTATAAAAGTAGTTTTTTTAAAAGCATCCTGTATAAAAAGTAAATTTTCAACAACTGATCAACCTGGACACTGTATAAAAAGCATCGGCCATGAAGTATTTTGATTGGGGTGGTTAATTAACATTGCTTTTTCTTTCATGGGGATTATACAAAGTAAAGCATGTTTGCAAACCCGTCCACAGTTTTCATTTTTTTTTTTTTTAGAATAGATATCGATAAAAAATGAAATATACATTAAAATACATTAATTATCACAGATAACTAAAAGATCATTTTTAAATTGTAGACAGAATTGTAAAACATACTGAATATAATCGGCACTCTTATATGAACACAGGTATTGTAGCAACTACAATGAGTCGTTGTCATCGGAGATGGACGGAGGGGTGTGTGACTGGTGCCGGAGCGAGAAGCTGATGAAGACACACCCGAGGAAAGCCGCCGGTGATGGTGGTCAGATCAAGCTGAGCGACGGGGGCGGCGGAGGGGGCGGTCACAGCGGCAAGCCACCTAGCGCCGCTCCGGCTAGGCCGGCCGGCCGGAGGTACAAGCTTCTCAAGGATGTACTTTGCTGAGTGGTAATTAAAGAAAAGAATAGTTTTTGTTTAAGGTTTTAAGTAGTTTTTCAAGTGTTTTTGTTTTGTTTATATATATTGTGTGCTTGTACAATCGTTGTGTTTGTAATTACTTGTGAAGGATTTTGAGCGAATTTTGAACTTTGGTCTGGTTTAATTTCTTACAATGTAATTATGCAAATCATGGTTTCATGTGATCTGGAGTTAATAATTAAGTTGTTAAATTTTTTTTTTCAAAATTTTGTAGGGTACGAAACATTTTTTTTTTTTGGGTTAACTTAACATGTAGAATATGAGACTTGTTATTCATTGATCACCACTTCTTCTTGGCATGCCTTACAGGCGTGCAACCCGTGATAATGGTGATTTTATATAAGGATAGAGAAGTATTTTCTAGTCTCAAGACCCGTTTGGATCCATAGTTATGTGGGTTTTATGATGAGAAACACGGATCAAAATAAAATGTTGCGCGCTTTTAAAAAAAAAAAAAGCCTTGCATTATGATGTCAACAAAGATTACATTTTATCGGTAGACTTCTTTACTTTTATCGGTAGACTTCTCCTCTACCTTTTACTGTTTTAGACATGTTTAGTCTTGATCTTAATAAAATTAAGGCTGATGTCTACCATTCCATAAAAAAAAAAAAAAAACAAACAAAGATTACATTTTCAAATAAAACTTATAAATTTAAAATAAATAGGAAGACATATTTAAGTTATTTAAAAAAAATTTAATTTTAGAGTATTGTTACACAAAGTTTTTCATTCCTGCCTCAATACTAATCTTATATGTTTCATATTTTGTTTTTGTAAAAACATGTACATTATTAGATGATGTAATATTTTTAAAAATTCAAAATACTTGTATATTGAATTTAAGGTTAAAAATGGACTGGATGTAAAATTATTCTTAATTTCATTGTCAAAAATTTAACATGATTTTATTTTTATTTTTTTTCTAGATTTGAGGGCTCTCTTTGGAGAAGAGGCCTAGGTGGTCACAAACATGACCTATAGTCAAGGCCGGCATATGCTTTGATAATCACATCAATCCTAAATCATTATATACATTGTATTAATAATTGATTTTAGATTTTCTCAAATTCACATTAAATACATCTATTTTTCAAATATTTAATTTAACATGTATTAATAAAGCTGTTTAAAAATGGGTTGGACATTAGCTAAAATCTAGCTTTTGATAAAAAATTTATAAAAAAAATGAATACAACTTTTAATTAAGCTGCGTTTTTTTTTTCTTATTTAGTAATAAGTTTGAGAAATTCAATTTTATCTGAAAATCATTTTTATAGTTCTATGTATCTCATTAGTCTCATCAACTCACTGTATTGATGTATATACATCGGAATTTTTTTTACATTTTTCATAAATAATATCATTCAATTTATCATAGTATATATATTTTACTTTTTTTATAAAATAGCTCCTCTTTTTTAAAAAAGTTATATGATTTTCTAAAAAATAAAAACGGTATATTTTAGAGGGTACAATTGACTCTGTGTAACATTTTCCATATCTCATAGTCATAGAGGATAAAAAAAAACGAAATTTCAAGATTTATCCTCATATAATATAACATATGTTGTGAACATAGTGGATACCCACCACTCCACCTAGTCATAACCTCCCCCACTCTTCAACTCCATAACCCCTCTCATTCAACTCAATAACCTCCACTATTAATCACCCCACTATGTACCCCCTCACCTCTATGAACTTGTAACTTCTCACCTTTGGAATTCTTCCATGCACCCTATAAATAGAGGGGTCTCTCATGTATTCCAAAACCAACAAGTGAAGAATAAGAAATCTCTCTCTACCTCTCTTCTCTATATGCTAGTATGTTTTGTTTATGCATTCTTATGTTTATATACTTTATTTAGTTCACAACACGTTATCAGCACGATGTTCTTTATTTTTCTCATAACATGTTATATTATGAATTCTGAATTTTTTTTTTTTAATACACAATGCATATATCCACGTAAATATAACATGTTATATTATGAATTCTGAATTTTTTTTTTAATACACAATGTATATATCCACATAAATACATGATTGAATATTTTTTCCCACTAAATATGCATAGATGATGTACTGATTATGATTATATATATAGGTCGATGATAATATGCGGGACGTGCGGTCGTGCGGGAACGACGTCGTTCGTCCGATCGCGGGTCCATCGCATCCAACGGTCGAGATGAATCGCCCCCGACCGTCCGATGCGATGGACCCGCGATGGACCCGTGATCGACGGCCCGTGGTCGTTCGCGCACGACCGCACGTCCCGCACCGTATCATTTCCCTATATATATATATATATATATATCCATGCAATATTTCTTTTTCATGCAATATATCCATGAAAAGATCCATGTACGTGTGTGTTATATCCATGCAAGTTTTTTTTTTCTATGCAACCCGTGTGACTTTATGCAATTTTTTTTTTCCATGCAACCCGTATACAATATGCATATACATCATTCATGCAATAATCATGCAATCTTACAACCCGTATGAATTTCTTTCATGCAATTTTTTTATTGATGAAATAATTCTTTTATTGTTATTTGTTATTATTGAAATTCAAAATTCATTGGATATTAATATTTATATATTACAAATCAAAATCGAACTTGAAGTTTAATAATCTTATGTGTAGAACCAGAAGTTCTAATTTCATGTGTAGAACCCAAAATTCTCACAGATAAATGTTAGAACAAGAAGTTCTAATTTATTTAATTTTATAATAAGAACCAGAAGTTCTTACAAAGCAATAATAGAACCAGAAGTTCTAATCTTATATGTAGAATCAGAAGTTTTTATTATATATAAAACTAGAAATTCTAATTTTATTACATAGAACCAGAATTTCTTACTTTATGTGTAGAACCAGAAGTCCTCACAAATAAATAACAGAACCAGAAGTTCTAATTTATTATATATATATATAACCAGAATTTCTAATTTATTTTATATAGATAACCAGAAATTCTGATTAATTTTATATACAGAACCAGAAGTTCTAATTTATTTTATATATAGAACCAGAAGTTCTTATTTTATACATAGAACCGGAGTTGAGGTAAATCTCCGTATAAATGACACTACTACACTTATATGTTCTAACAAGTTTATTTTTACATCTTAAATTCAAGGTTTATTTATTTATGAGTGATTTACTTTGATATTACAAAGTCTTGTGTCCCTGCAGGATTAGACAAAAATTATAATTACATGAATCCCTGAAGGATCATTTAAAAGTATCTCTGATTGATCATATAATTTTTATCCCTGAAGGATATATATATATACATAAATCATGATTGCTCGTATCCCTGTAGGACAAAATAAAAGTTATATGATATTTTTTTTTGGGTCCTTGAAGGACCAAATGAAAAAAAAAGATCCATGTATCCCAGCAGGAACATGTAAATTATGATTAGCATTCACCATTATCATCATAATGAAGAGGATTTAAAGATTAATTCCTCATTGACAAAGGTCCACCGGCCATTATGCCTCAAATATGCCCCACTTGTAGCAATATTGAGAGCATCAATTTTATATATTCTCGTTGCCGAACAACGATTTTTTTTTCTCATGTAACCCAACTCAATGGCATAGCATCATTACCTGAAGTAAATGCATTTTATTTTATGTTCGTCATGGAAGTTGTGGTCAAGAATGATGAGATCATGATTTATATAGTCAATAACACAACAATCATAGAGTTTGTAAAACATCTCAAATCACTGAAAGTGATTTGCTATTAAACAAAAGCATAATTGAAGGGAAAAAGTTTGCAGAACAAACCCCTAACACAAGGAAAATGATTGTTATCAATTTGGTGCTTAAAATATGGTCATGTACCTGATGTACGATCAAATTTTGTCATTTATGTTTTTTTTTCATTTTTCTTTGTTATCTGAAATGCATTTTCTTATTTTTATATTTATCTTATTTATTTCATTTTTCTTTTTACAAGAATGGCTATGGTTGGTGACATCTGTCTGGCAGACAGCGCAACAACGCATACGATCCTACGAAATAAAACATATTTCTCGACATTGACATTAATCAATGCAAATGTTAATACCATCTCTGGTACTACAAAATTAATTGAAGGCTCCGGAAGAGCAAATATAATATTACCAGGAGGTACAAAATTTTGTATTAATGATGCATTATATTCAGCAAGATCCAGAAGAAATCTGCTAAGTTTTAAGGATATTCGTCTTAATGGATATCATATTGAGACTATAAGTGAAAATAATATGGAGTATTTATGCATTACTTCAATTATTTCAGGCCAAAAGCATATATTAGAGAAACTTCATGCTCTCTCATCTGGGTTGTATTATACAACCATAAAAACAATCGAATCATACACTGTAATGAACCAGAAGTTCTATGATTCAGATATTTTTACGCTTTGGCATGATCGCCTCGGGCATCCAGGGTCTACAATGATGCGTCGAATAATTGATAATTCATTTGGGCATCCGTTAAAGAACCAGAAGATTCTTTTACCTAATCACTATCAATGCACTTCGTGCTCACAAGGCAAATTGATAGTTAGACCATCCCCTACAAAAGTCAATGTTGAGTCACCAACATTTTTGCAAAGAATTCAAGGGGATATATGTGGCCCAATCCACCCCCCATGTGGACCATTCAAGTATTTTATGGTATTAATAGACGCATCTGCTAGATGGTCGCATGTTTGTCTATTATCCACTCGGAATGCTGCATTTGCAAGACTACTTGCTCAAATAATCCGATTACAGTCTCATTTTTCGGATTATCCTATAAAGTCAATACGCCTTGATGGAGCTGGTGAATTCACATCGAAAACTTTTAACGACTATTGTATGTCGCATGGCATCGATGTTGAACACCCTGTTGCTCATGTGCACACCCAAAATGGATTAGCTGAATCATTTATTAAGCATCTTCAGCTAATTGCACGTCCTATGCTTTTGAGGACAAAATTACCCGTTTCAGCTTGGGGTCATGCTATATTGCATGCAGCAGCATTAGTTCGCCTTCGGCCAACTGCTTATCATCAATATTCCCCTTTACAGCTTGTATTGGGTCATCAACCAAATATTTCACATCTTCGTATTTTTGGTTGTGCTGTACAAGTTCCTATTGCCCCTACACAACGAACTAAAATGGGCCCTCAACGTCGATTGGGAATTTATGTAGGATTTGATTCTCCTTCTATTATAAGATATCTTGAACCATTGACAGGAGATGTTTTTACCGCTCGATTTGCGGATTGTCATTTTGATGAGACAATATTCCCGTCGTTAGGGGGAGAAAATCCGTCGCCAGAAGAACGACGTGAACTTACTTGGAAAACTCCATCTTTGGATCATCTTGATCCTCGCACTAATCAATGTGAAACTGAAGTGCAAAGAATCACTCATCTTCAAAGAATTGCGCATCAATTGCCAGATGCATTTAATGATGCAGCAAAAGTGATGAAATCACATATTCCAGCTGCTAATACTCCAGCTCGGATTGATATTCCAATAGGAAAAACTGTTAATATGCCGGCTAATGAATCAACAAAGACACGCCTGAAGCGTGGAAGACCTATAGGCTCAAAAGATTCGGCTCCCGAAGGAGAAAAACAATGAAGAATAATTCTCTAGAAGAGCATGAAACACTTGAAAGACTCACAATAATAAATCCTACAGAAGAAGTCCCTGAAGTGACACAAGTCCCCGAAGAGACTGACGTCCCTGAAGTGATACCCGTACATGAAGATCAAGTACATGGAAATGAAGAAATTTCCATAAATTACGCAAATTCACAAATATTGTGGGATCGAAAGCAAGTGCTTGTTGATGATATATTCTCTTTTGCAGTAGCTACAGAAATCATTTCATATGATGATTCAGAACCACGTTCAGTGGATGAATGCAGACGAAAAAATTGTTGGCCACAATGGAAAGCTGCTATTCAAACAGAATTGGATTCACTTGCAAAACACCAAGTATTTGGACCAGTAGTCCTAACCCCTGAAGGTGTTAAACCAGTAGGATGTAAATGGGTGTTCGCAAGAAAACGAAATGAAAGAAACGAGATTGTTAGATACAAAGCTCGTCTTGTGGCACAGGGTTTCCTGCAGAGACCTGGGATCGATTTTGAAGAGACATATTCTCCTGTGATGGACACAATCACATTTCGGTATTTAATTAGTCTTGTAGTCTCAGAAGGACTTGACATGCATCTAATGGATGTGGTTACTGCATATTTATATGGAAAATTAGATACCGACATTTATATGAAAGTTCCTGAAGGACTAAAATTGCCTGAAGCAAAACCACGAAACATGTACTCAATCAAGCTAAGACGATCCTTGTATGGATTAAAGCAATCTGGACGAATGTGGTATAACCGTCTTAGTGAGTACTTAATAAAAGAAGGATATGTCAATGATCCAATATGCCCTGTGTATTTATTAAGAAAACGGAACTTGGATTTGCCATTATTGCAGTATATGTTGATGATATTAATCTAATTGGGACTCCTGAAGAGCTCGAAAAGGCTTCCGAATATCTAAAAAAGGAGTTTGAAATGAAAGATCTTGGAAAAACAAGATATTGTCTCGGCCTGCAGATTGAGCGGAGTTCAAACGGGATACTTGTTCATCAAACAACATATGTTGAAAAAATCCTGAAGCGTTTTAATATGGACAAATGTCATCCATTAAGTACTCCTATGGTGGTAAGGTCACTTGACCCAAAGAAGGACCCTTTTCGTCCGAAAGAAGATGATGAAAATCTTCTTGGTCCTGAAGTACCTTATCTTAGTGCAATTGGTGCCTTATTATATTTAGCCCAATGCACTAGACCTGACATTGCATTTTCAGTTAATTTATTGGCCAGATTTAGTTCTGCACCAACTCGACGGCATTGGAATGGTGTGAAGCACATTTTTCGTTATCTTCGTGGAACGTCAGACATGGGCCTATTCTATGCAAAGATTCCAATAATGGTGCACAATTGAAGGGTTATGCAGATTCAGGATATCTTTCAGATCCTCACAAGGCTCGCTCACAAACAGGGTATGTATTCACTTGCGGTGGCACAGCGATCTCTTGGCGATCTACGAAACAGACTTTGGTCGCCACGTCTTCTAACCACTCTGAGATTCTTGCACTCCACGAAGCAAGTCGGGAATGCGTGTGGATAAGGTCTTTGGTTCATCATATTCATACTGCATGCGGACTATCTCTCATTACAGATGTTCCAACAACTATTTATGAAGACAATGCAGCATGCATTGCTCAAATCAAAGGGGGATATATCAAGGGTGATAGAACGAAGCATATTTCTCCAAAATTCTTTTACACTCATGAGCTCCAGCAGAGACATGAAATTGATGTTCAACAAATTCAGTCAAAGGACAATCTTGCAGATTTGTTCACTAAAGCTTTGTCGACGTCAACATTCAAGAAGCTGGTGTATAACATCGGGATGCGACGAGTTAGCGACCAAAATTCTTGAAATCTTGTACTTATGAGGGGGAGTAATTTTTTTTATGACATTTTGCGAACTGTACTCTTTTTCCTTCGCCTAGGTTTTGTCCCAATGGGTTTTCCTGGCAAGGTTTTAATGAGACAGTGTTAAACGCATACACCATTATACGATTAAGTTACATTGTACTCTTTTTCCTTCGCTTTGGTTTTTTCCCACTGGGTTTTCCAAGCAAGGTTTTAATGAGGCAATTATCTTAGCGTGGTGGTCATCCAAGGGGGAGTGTTGTGAATATAGTGGATACCCACCACTCCACCTAGTCATAACCTCCCCCACTCTTCAACTCCATAACCCCTCTCATTCAACTCCATAACCTCCACTATTAATCACCCCACTATGTACCCCCTCACCTCTATGAACTTGTAACTTCTCACCTTTGGAATTCTTCCATGCACCCTATAAATAGAGGGGTCTCTCATGTATTCCAAAACCAACAAGTGAAGAATAAAAAATCTCTCTCTACCTCTCTTCTCTATATGCTAGTATGTTTTGTTTATGCATTCTTATGTTTATATACTTTATTTAGTTCACAACAACATACATAAAAAAAAAAAAGTTTTCAGGACTGGTATCCCTGTCCAAAGCTTCTTCTTTTATCCAAACAGGGGTGCTAGGGTTCTTTCAACTCTCACATCTCTGCCTCACCATCGTCTCAAATCGCCCGCCGTCACCACAATTTCTACTTCCTCTCCGCCGCTTCCGCGAATCCATAGACCGCCGCCACTCTCCCTCCCTCCGTAGGCGTCGCCGCCTCCATCCCCTCCGCTTCGGCTTCCTCTCCGAGATTGGAGGTGCTCTCTCTCTCTCTCTCTCTCTCTCTCTCTCTCTCTCTGGGTTTCTCTCTTTTTCAATTTCTTCTTGTTGATGTATGTTGAAATTTGGGGGTTTCACATAGATGAAGGTTGTTGATGTGTGTTGATAGAATTGAAGAATGTTTATTATCAACAAGATTCATTTTTTTGGTTGACTGGTTGTAGTTGTAGTTGATATGTTTGTGTTTATTTGCCACTACAGTAGTTTTTACTTGGAAATCACATGATTTTGAATTGTTGTTCTTTCCATTTTTTATAGCGATTGCTGCGTTTTGCGATGGTGGTGGTGATGACAACGCCATCATAAAGAAGAAAACATGAAAGCCCTCGGCTGCCCCTGCATTGCAAAACCCGGCGCGCTTTTACTCGCGCATATAGAGCCCCCAATTTTTCACCCTCGATTGAACCCACTATTCAAAATCCAAAACCCCAATGAATACAATAGGAACAAAACCATCGTTTCATCGTTTGTTAACAGAACCTATGTTTCCCCTACTAGACAAACCACTTCCCGCAATTCCAAGGTTGCCGTTCCCTCACGCTCTTCCCTCTATAGCAGGCCGAGCCTGCTCGAGATGAAGAATGAGAGGGCTGCCAACCGTGCACGCGTCTATGACTTCCTACGTGGGCTTGGCATCGTTCCTGATGAACTTGATGGTTTGGAGCTCCCTGTCACCGTGGAAGTCATGAGGGATCGCGTGGATTTTCTCCACAAGTTGGGCCTCACAATAGAGGACATCAATAACTACCCGCTCGTACTTGGGTGTAGTGTGAAGAAGAACATGGTCCCAGTGCTTGACTACCTCGGTAAGCTTGGAGTGCGGAAATCGACATTCACGGGGTTCCTTCGGAGGTACCCGCAGGTTCTCCATGCGAGCGTGGTTGTCGACCTTGCTCCGGTCGTGAAGTACTTGCAGGTATGTTACAGTCTTAGAATTGAATTTGGTTTGGGAAGGAATGAATTGAATCATATACAACCAAAATATCACATGAAGTTCCTAATTTGAATAAAATAGTTGAAGCTTTTGGAAAAGAATCCAAAGACAAGTGATGGGAGGATTAGTAATTTTTGCTGTTCTTTTGATGTTTTCATTGATATGACAACTTATTGGGATGCTTAATACTTATCTGACGTTATATACAACGAGAATTTTCAAAAACAAATATACACAAAATGTTGAGAATGATTCATGGATTGGAAGCTTTTGATGATTTTTTTTCTGCAGGGATTGGACATCAAGCCGAACGATGTGCCTCGTGTACTCGAGAAATACCCGGAGGTCCTTGGTTTCAAGCTTGAAGGAACAATGAGTACGTCAGTGGCATACCTAATTGGGATTGGGGTTGCTCGAAGAGAGATCGGGGGTGTCCTTACACGATACCCAGAGATTCTAGGAATGCGTGTCGGGCGGATAATTAAGCCCTATGTTGAGTATCTTGAAGAACTTGGTATTCCAAGATTGGCAGTGGCGAGACTTATTGAGAAGAGGCCACATATGCTTGGTTTGAGCTTGGAGGAGGTGGTAAAACCCAATGTTGATGCTTTGTTAGAATTTGGAGTAAGGAGGGAGTCATTGGCACCAGTGGTTGCACAATATCCTGAGATCATTGGGCATGAACTACGACCAAAGCTTCAGTTTCAACAGAGTCTGTTTGAATCGATTTTTGGCTCCTTTGGGAGTGAAGAGACAGGGAGAGTAATCGAGAGGATGCCCCAAATCATTAGCCTTAGCCAAACTTCCATTCTCAAGCATGTCGATTTTTTGAGGGTTTATTGTGCCTTTTCTGTAGAACAAGCTAAGAAGATGGTTGTCAGCTGTCCTCAATTGCTAGCCCTGAACCTCGACATTATGAAACTGAGCTTTGATTATTTCCGAGCAGAGATGGGTTTTGACTTGGAGGACTTGGTTGCTTTCCCTGCCTTCTTTACCTACAGTTTGGAATCCACAATAAAGCCTAGGTATAGGATGGTTGCAGCTAAGGACTTGAAATGCTCCCTCGGATGGCTCCTCAATTGTACAGAAGAGAAGTTCAAGGATCGGATGAAATACGACTCCATAGGAATCGAGGAGATGGAAATGGAACCATCATTTGATATGACGACGTTGATGAAACCGAGGGAAGGTGAGTCGGATTCTGAAGATGATGAGGACAGTGATGCTGATGAGTATGTATGAGGGTTGCATGCCAGAAAAACTTGTCTTTCATGTTCGCAAACTCAAGTAACTCTGTTCATCTAAATACGTGATGAAGGAGACCTGGGCCATCGAGTTGCTTCATCTGTTCCAGAGAACCAGAAGTTCATATGTTACATTCACTTGTCAGGAAGTTTATTATGACACTTGAGAAGTCTCTCACCTGCATTTTATAGTTTGCCCCCATGTTTCACTGCTCTTCTTTTGTTCGCTTCTCTTTTTAAAAGATGTGGATTCAGACACATCGATTATGATTTATATGCTTCAAAACAAGATGTCTGTTCCAAATTCCAAGATGATTTGTTACGAATTATCATCATGAAATATATCAGAGCTAGTTATTTGTTTGGATTTCTGTCCATCACAGGTCCATTAAGTTGAATTCAATTGCCCAAAATGATAAGATCTCTCCATTCTTTCATTATCGATCATTTATTCTCAATTAGACAGCATTGCTTGATATACAATTCCAGTTTCTAAAATTATAAATGGTATTAGATGGTGGATTTGTGCTGCTGCTGCTGCTAGCCAAAGAGTTTATTGATGCTTCCTAAACTTTGCTGGTTAATTTCAGTTTCTGGCTGCTGCCAGTACACCTTGATAAATTAGGTTTGGATTTATGCCTTTTCTACTGTGGATGCTGCAGCATGTGTGTAATACTGATAGGATCCACAACTTGGGTTATTTTTCAATAGGATTTACAACTGGGTTTTTTTAAAAAAACTTTTTGTGAACCTGACCTACACAGTTGATATTTTGGATGTTCCTCCAAGAGGGTTGCAAATATTCATCCTAGAATAGAATTACCAGACTTTGATGAGGCCATCTCCATAACTTATATTTTAGGTGTATGGGACTGCACATAGAGCTGTAACAGGAATTGTTTATAGCATTCTGCAGCCTATATGGACACAAACCTTTCTGCATTTTCTTATGTGAAACCAACCACCATGTAATATGGATGGGTTATCTTCCAAGGAAAATGATATATTCAGATCTTATGTGTTGCACATCTTTTTTTTTTTAATTAAACACTCCCATTAAAATATATATTGGTATATGAAATAATAATACATTTTTTTAATTAAACACTCCCATTTAAAAAATAATACATTTTTTAAATGATTTTTTTTTACTTCATACATTACGATAGAACTCATATACTATAATAATAAAGCGTATTATCATATAGTATATATGACAGTAAAAATGACTTGCAAAACAAATTGAGTGTGTCAATGCCTATCTTAGAAAATGAGATTCTCTATGTTTTTCATACAAGAAACTCTATATTAATCAACCAATGAGTATCATATAGGTGATTTAAAAAAATTTAAAGAGTGCATGCACTGGTTTTATTATAAATAACATCACAATACTGTTATTTTTATAAAGTTTTTTTTTATCATAATAGAGTATCTAAAATTAATCCTATCTTAGTACCATAAAAAATAAGAGGGGGTGAACACAAATTGTCCCATCCCATGTTGGAAACTGAAGTGATACACGGCAGTACGAGTGACATTGACAAACAAATCCCTGAAAACCAAGTCTTTCTCTCCCGGTTCTTTTTACGGTTAAACGTCACCTTCACATTCAAGTAGTTGTTCGTTATGATACGCACGTCATCAGTCATCACATGTTTATATTCATCCGTTTCAAAGTGATCCCTTTCGCCTATTCCATGCTATCCATCCGAGACTCACCTATCGTCGTCAGTACGTTTGATCGGACGGCAGAAAATTACGCTTGTGATTTACGTTAAAGATCGCATGCAAAAACGATGGAGTCTCTCACACGTCGTAAACCAACTCTGGCCCTCCCATTTCAATACTTGCAAACCAAACCAAAGATGCTATCATTTTCAACCAAACCCACAACAAATAAAATAAACCCTTTAAAACGTCTAAAACCACGAAATTGCCACGATTAGTATTACATGTTTAGGGGGTCTCATATATAAAGGAAGGGGTGTTCTCGTCATTTTAGTAACAAAGATCCCGACCAAACTACCAACCAAACATTGAGAGCTTGAAACAAATCTATATGTAATAAATCACATCTTTTTAAAGCAAATTTCATGCGCATATATAACGCGCCACATCATCTTGCAATTTTATTTTGTTAAATTTTATTATTTGTCTTTCAATTCTCCAAGTCGACATATACACAGAAAACAAAACTCTTTCTAATAAGAAGTAAAAAAAATACTTCAAGTAAAATTAACATGAAAACTATGTATACTCACATTCATATTTGCCCTCACATGAATTCTTTGAGACTGGCTTCGACACAAGAAAACATCATAATTAATTCCTTTCCACCCAACCAAACAATCCCAAACCGTCTCCAAAAAAACTTCCAACAAAAACCAAACAATTCGGATTGAAATCTTGATCAGATGAACCATGTAACCTTATCATCCTCTCCAATCCAGAGGCACCCTCATCAGCATCCATGCATCATCTCCTCCTCCTCCTCCTTCCCCTCCTCACCTCCGCCTCGAGATTCCCACTCCATGAACCGACGGTGGTGATGACTCCTCCGGACAACAACCACACATGGGCCGACTTCGACAGGTTCCTTCACGCGCAGAGAGGGGCCGAAGTGCCCGGCATGTCGGAGCTCAAGAAGTACTTCGTCCGCTTCGGCTACCTCCCGACCTTCAACGCCACCAACGACGACACAATCGACGACATATACGACGCCCGACTCGCCTACGCCGTCTCCATTTACCAGACCAAGCTCGGCCTCCCGGTCACCGGAACCCTCGACTCCGTCACCATCTCCTCCATCAAGTCCCCCCGCTGTGGCCTCCCGGACTCCGCCGTCGGCCCCGGCCCCGCCCGACGCTTCGCCTTCTTTGATGGCCAGCCCCGCTGGGCCCGGCCCGCGCCGGCGACCCTCACCTACGCCTTCTCCCCCGACGGCGTCGTCAGGTACCATTGAAAATATATAGTCTAAAAGTTTTTGTTTTGTATATGTTTACCCCTGAAAACATTTATTTTGTCAAATAAAAGTTTTTGTTTTGTTTTGTCAATTTAAAATCTAAAAGTTTTTGTTTTGTATATATACCCCTGAAAACATTTATTTTGTCAAATAAAATTTGTTTTGTCAATTTAAAATTAAAGTTTTTGTTTGGTATATACCCCTAAAAACATTTATTTTGTATATTTGCCCCTGGTAAATTATCATAGTTTAAAGTATGCCCCTTTTTAAGGGTGTTATCCAAAACTTAAAATTTGTATTAAAGGATATTCATACACAGTATTAATCTTTTTTAGAGCAGATCGAGTTTAAGGGGGCAACTTGACAATATGATTTTTTTTAGGAGTATATAAAAAAATGACAAAAGGGATAGAAATTTTTGAAAATTATTTCTTTATGTTGGAAAAGGGTAACATAATACTATTAATAAATCAAACCATTGAGTTAAATTTAGGAATGAGTTAGATCCTAGTTGAACAAGGCGTTTGTTCAACACGTTTGTAATTGTTACATCTTATTACACCAAGATATATATACATATTAATAATTATTGTAATTGAAATATTACGTCATTAAAAAAAATTTTAAATGATAATAATATATAATGATTTTTAATATGTTATCTTAAAATGATAAAATTTGACGGTCACAAATATTGGACAATCTATTTATTCTTAATAGATACCTCTCCATGAACGACGTGCGCGCCGTCTTCCGCCGCGCGTTCGACCGGTGGGCGGCGGCGATCCCGGTGAGGTTCATCGAGACCCGCGACTACGTGTCGGCGGACGTGAAGATCGGGTTCTTCAGCGGGGACCACGGCGACGGGAAGCCCTTCGACGGCGTGCTGGGCGTGCTGGCCCACGCGTTCTCCCCGGACAGCGGGAGGCTCCACCTGGACATGGCGGAGACGTGGGCCGTCGATTTCGGGAACGAGAAGTCGTTGGTGGCCGTTGATTTGGAATCGGTGGCGACGCACGAGATAGGTCACGTTCTCGGGCTGGCCCACTCGTCGGTTAAGGAGGCCATTATGTACCCGAGTCTCAGCCCGCGGGCCAAGAAAGTGGACCTCAGGTTGGATGACGTGGAGGGGGTCCAGGCCCTCTATGGGTCGAACCCGAATTTCAGGTTCAGCTCGATCGAGTCCGACACGTCGCCTTCAGGCCCTTCGCCGAGTAGTGGTGAGAGGTTCGATGCACGTGGGGTTTTTCGTGGCACGTGTATTGGGTTTTTGTTGGCGGTACTGACATTGTTGTGTGTGTGAATTGTCGTTTTAGGAATATTGGATAGACGGATGGGGACTGGAGAGGTGCATGATTCATGAATTGTATATCATTCATTTAATTTGTACAGAGATAATGTTTTAATATAGAGTGGTGATTCTTTTTATTTGGTGATGTTTTGATGTTTTATAGTGGTCGGGATAGTTGATGTGATGCAAAGCAAGTGGAGAAATGATGATGATGTATGTTTTAATTAATAATTATTATGCTTAATGGTTAAGTATTTGTTGATGACATGGACCAAGCTAGGGGTTGAGATTTGTAGATTTCATTCGCATTTGCATTTATTTTTGTTGTTGCTTTTATTTTTATATATTTGGCATTTTGTATTTTAGATTTTGAATTTCAGATTAAAACACGGATATGAACATGGTACATGAACCTAGTCATAGACACAGTAAAGTACTCAGTACTAATATAGATATGGGTTAAATAGTCAATTTTTTTCCGAATGTTTGAGATTCATAACAACTTCAATGTTTAAAATATTAGATGTTGGGATTACGGGCAAAACCGTAAATTGCCTTCCATAATTGGCATCACCAAAAAAAAGTTAATTCTCTTCCTTTCCAACTGTTAATTTGATTTATTGATTGGCTTGAAAATGTGAAAGTAAAAAAAAATGTCATTGGATATTTGGATAAAAATTTAAGTCTCAAAGTGAAAATATAACCACATGAAATCTATCAATCTTAGCGATCCCCAATCTAAGATATCTTCTCTTTCATTCTGAAACTGAAAGAATACAAAGTATGCATTCTTGATCTTACAGCTTATTTCCTTTATATTGAGCATTGAAAACAAGTGTTAAACCACTCAATGCAAGAGCATAGACAAGTGCATTTAACATTTGAATCCATATTTGCCCGTCTTGTGATTCATTCAACTGCTTGTTATTATTTATCATAAAAAAATATGCCTGTTATTATTTGGAGCCCCCCCCCCCCCCCCCATCTTTGTTATTTATTTAGCCCCCGTTTAGATACCGGATAAGCTCCGGATAACCTAAGATAACCCCGGATAAATTTTTTTTTTTGTGTTTGAAAAGCTCGGATAAACCCAGATAGTGTGACAGAATAAACTGGTATTTGGATTCCAATCAACCCCTAGAATAAAATTTATCCTACGTTATTCCACCCAAAGAATAAGTGGGTCCACTGTCAAATCAACTGTTATCATCTCTTATAAATCACCCGTCAAATCAACTATCATTACTTTTTTACCTTTTATAAATCATTATCCATACTTTATTCATATTTTATCCAAACAACAAAACATTTATTCTTACGATTCCCAACAAAAATAATTCAAAACACAACCAAACACAAAATCACTTTATCCATATTTATACACACTTATGCTCGGATAAATGTATACCCAAGAATAAATCATATTCTATATCCCAACGGGGGCTTAGGGTTTTTATAGTAGTTTTGTCCCTTCATATTTTTTTAAAAAAAAATTGAGAATGAGTCTTTATTTATTTGTTTGTTTTTGCCTATTCATAAACTTTAAAGTGTCACACAACTCTGTTTTTAGTTTTAAGCCAAAAAGCCTATCCTTTCTTCATCAATCAGCCAACAACAAATTAATAGTTCAATAATTAGCTTTACGGATCGTGGGGTGAGCGCGGAGGTGCGGAGGCGGGCGCTGCAATTCGATATCTCTTCTAACCACTACCGACATTGGGTGTACTTTTCTTTACTTTGATTTATGTCATCTATTCTCTCCTAATTCAAAATTTGTAATTCGAATTCAACAATGAAATCGGATAGCAAATATTTAACTTTTTCAAATAAAATAAAATAAAATAGTTCAATAATGATTTATTAATTCATTTTCCTGGCTAGTTCCATGCAACTGTGTGACTATGATAAGCCAATTCTCTGCTTGTTTGAGTTCATTCATGTTATATGTTTAATTCTCTCTGAGTTAGACTTGTTTTTGTTTGAGATTATAATTTAAGTATCACAACCAATCCAAAAGAAGAGGCACACCCAATTCAACTTTTACCTTTCGATGTATTATACACCTTATTTAAAAAGTATAACTAATAAATGGATCTCATGTAAGTGCATTTTCAATAGGCCTGTCAACGGGTCGCGGGTCGACCCGGACCCGACCCGATAGAAGGCATAAATACCCGACCCAAAGGACCCGACAATGAAAACGGGTCGGGCCTGGGTCCACCCCGACCCGATCCTATGGACCCGATTGACCCAACTCAAATGCTTTGTGATTTTTTTTATTTATGATCTAACCCAACATTTATGATCCAACCAAACATGTATAACTAAATATTGAATACTCATTTAAAATTTTAAGCATTTGAAATATTTTTACAATCTTTTGACTTCACGTAAAAGCGTAATAATCTAAACCATATTCCAAATGTCATCTTATTAAACATTAAAAAATCAAAATAGTGAAAAATTATTTATAATATATTACACTCTATTAAAAAGAAATAAAAATGAAGTCATTGTAAGCCTTTAAGAAGTTTATCAATCTCTCTTTGTCTGACATATTTTTGTTAATGGGTCGACCCGACCCGACCCGAGACCCGATGTGGACCCGACCCGAAGGACCCGACAATCAAACGGGTCGGGTCCGGGTCCACCCCGACCCGACCCGGACCCGACCCGTTGACATGCCTAATTTTCAACCATGTTTAACAAATATTTCAACAAATTTATAGTGCGTGAGCAAATTTAACTTAAAAGCATTATGTTCAACCATGCTTTTTATTTGCCTCAACATAAGTGAGTCTCACCATGAAATAGAAAACACAAAAAAGTATAAACAACACAAAAAAAAATAGAAAACTCAGTAGGTCCCATTTAAAAAACAAATAAGAGTCACGAAGAAATAAAAAATAGTGGATCTCCTAGAGTCATAGATTTAGCTATCTAAGTGAAAAGATCTGTTGAGCTCCTCACATTTGAAGAGCTCAGCTCATTAGAGGTGATTTTTGTGAATCTCACCACATATTTTGCTAGAGTTCTAAGATTTTATTTAAAAATGGATTTGGACTTTAATTTTTCTAAAAGAACTGAATTTAAATCAAGTTTGAAAAAAGCCAACTTCAATTTATCACTTTTATACAAAAACTAGCCTTTTATCACTTATACAAAAACTATATGCAATTTTTTATTAAGTTACAGTTTTTCTTTCTTTGATAACATGTTTAAGAAATTCAACTTTTTGCGAGCCCAAATTGTGTGCGAGGGTTAGGAAAAGTAAAAAGTTAGTGGGTGGGTTTGTAATGGACCAGGTAATCCTTATCCTAGTAAGTAGGAGCATATTTATCCAACACAATAATGACATAAACATTTGCCGCTCTGTGCTTCTGTCTTTGTTTATTTTCATATTTTTTTGGCCTGTCATGTGTTCTTGATGTGGTCGCCAAAAATACAAGGTTGTTTCCCAACCATCCTAACAAAGCATCTTTTGTCACCTTAACCCATGGCATGCAGTCTTCTTCTTGTTTTTTTAATTAAAAATATATATATTTCAGATGCCAGGGGTAGTGTCATTGGTTAGTACCTTTTGGAAAACTGTGGTCCTCTCAAAAACAAACAGATGAACCAATTAAGGATATATATATATAAAACACAGTTCATCCTGGCTTAAGACAACACGTGTATCCTTCACTTGCTGAAGGCAAAAGCTTGCCCATGGTCCCCAACTCCCCATTGTGAAATCCAGTTGTCAAGGTTACATAAGATCTTGTTCTCATCACAGTTATTTGTGTTGGGTTTAATGTCTCATGTTGAGACTGGACAATAGGAAATTAAGAACTGTACATGAAGGATAACTGTACACTCTTATCCAATTAGGGGGTTTGGGCTTTTGAGGGCCTGTGTCTCCTAGCCTAGAGTTTGGGGAGTGATCTTTTTATTTTTAGTTTTTAATTTTTGCTTGAATCATATCAGTTCAGTAATTTATGTGTCATGTGATATATTGTATGTATTTGAGCTGAAAATCACAGAAATTCAATATCTAACTAAAATATAGTCCAAAACAAATATATAACTAAAATATGGGTGTTGATACAGTCAATCATGTTTACAATTCCATCTACAATCTGAGGCAGTATGCACTTTTTTTAAGTTTTTTTCAAAAAAATAAAAGTATGTGATGATTTATGTAAATATATAGTTCAATTTTATAATAATATGTATTTTATTAGGTATATATATACTTTGAAAAAAATAAAAAACAGTTGAGAATTATAAACCGGGCTACAAACGATATTGAACATATCATTGTCCTTTTCCAATGGGCGCTGTTGTTATACTTAGTTTTTTTTTTACCAATTAAAATACAGTCATGTATACCTCGTTACAAATTTAATGAAGTATATGTCTCGTTAAATTTTTTCTTACACTTATTAAAAATGGGTCCATTTAATTTGAAATGGATCGATTTAAATTTTTTATTAAAGCATATATCTCATTAAGTGATGTTTACTATTTAAAAAATAAATAAAAATACATGTAATTTGAGTTTTTTAAGATAAAAATGACTGAGTCTAATATTTTCCTTTTCCAATAGATATACACTATATTGGTTGCTCAACCCAAAAACCAATGGGCCGATTGGCCCAAGCAAGGTACAACAGTCTCGGAAGAATTACCCAGTTTTCGTGAATGACAGATGTGGAATACTTGGGCCTTGCATCAACGTTTTATTGACCTAATTAAATTTCCTGAGTTGCCATAGAATAACGTCATCTTGGCCTAATAAGAATCACCGGATTCAAATCTGTCTCATTTTACCTTAATCAATAATCCACCAATATATGTGATTTAGGACATTGTTCATTTTAAATATTTTTGAAATGGAAATATCCAAAATTCAATTAAAAAAAAAATATAGATGTACCATTTAGCCCCCGTTTGGATACCGGATAAGCTCCGGATAAACCCGGATAACCCCGGATAATTTTTTTTTTGTGTTTGGAAAGCTTGGATAACCTCGGATAAAGTGTGCTAGAATAAACTGGTATAAAGTGGTATACGGATTCCAATCAACCCCTAGAATAAAAGTTATCTTAGGTTATTCCATCCAAAGAATAAGTGGGCCCACTGTCAAATCAACTGTCATCCCCTCTTATAAATCACCTGTCAAATCAACTATCATTACTTTTTTACTTTTTTAAAATCTTTATCCATACTTTATTTACATTTTACCCAAACAACAAAACATTTATTCTTACGATTCCCAACGAGAATAATTCAAAACACAACCAAACACAAAATCACTTTATCCTTATTTATACACACTTATGCTCGGATAAATATATACCCAAGAATAAAACATATTCTACATCCAAACGGGGGCTTAGGGTTTCCAATATGTGATCTGACACATGTCCACATGCATCAGATGCATCCACTGTATATAAAACTTTATAATCATAGGTAGGGTTGGTTCAGAGATCATATGAAAGGATGAGGTATTTGACAAACTTTTATAATGGGATCTCTAAATTCACACAATAATGTTACACCACCATGTTATACGATACGCCAGAAAGGCAATGTCCTTTATCACCCGACCACGACCTGTGTCATAATCCTTAACAACGGATGTGTATCATGTGATTGAACTTATAATGTCCCCAAACAAATCAAATGCATGGACAGCTCTAACCACAGTGGTCCCTTTGAAGAAGATGAATTATTGAGCATGCATGGTCGTCACTCAACTCTTATTCTGTCATTTAAAAGAGAGGTAACGTACGCCGCTGGTCTCTCTTCACGTGTCAGAGTCCTGAATTGGTCGGTGGAATTTTATCTCCCACTTACGGCTGGGACCATTATGCCCATTCTCCATATATCTCATGATCTACATCCACTCAATGCATGTAACATATATGTTGCTTTTTGGGTGGTCAACGAACTGAACAAGTTGAATTTTAACTATTTTAAGTTCAACTCATTTAGTATCAGGTTTGACTCGAGTTTGATTCCACCTTAATTTAACTCGAGCCCATTTAACTAAAAAAATATTTATTTAACATTTGAGAAGTCATCTTTCACAAATCATAACATCTTATATATGTAAAAAATGATATAAACTCAGGCTCATGCTCAACTCGAGTTTTTGTTTCTCCTCTTTTACATTAAATAATGAGCTTGTATAAACTCAGACTTGACTCGTTTGTCTATTCAAACAAACTT
Organism: Acorus calamus; assembly: GCA_030737845.1. NCBI lineage: Eukaryota > Viridiplantae > Streptophyta > Magnoliopsida > Acorales > Acoraceae > Acorus > Acorus calamus. The sequence continues at coordinate 43,933,460 of CM060858.1, forward strand.
GGATGAGCTTTAATCAAGTTGAGCCAGAACTGCTCGGCTCATTTACCACCCCTATTTGTTTTTCTGTTTCTTCTTCCACGTATATCAAAGAGCTAATTGAAGTCACACACAATCACCCTTACAACTTCAACAATTTTATGTACCTCGATGTCTGTCCAACAAAACATATAATTGATCGCTATATATACACCTCACTGAATTAATTTTTCATATATTTTAAAAATAAGTTTATACGATTCATTAAGATATATATTTTATTTTTTATAAAAATATATATATATAGCTCATTAGATGAGATATATTGTTAAAATAATCAAAACGGATATAGATTGGAGGAGGGCTGTTAAAGGAGTTGTGTATAATATTTTTTACATTTTAATCTATATATATATATATATATATATATATATATATATATATATATATATATATATATGTGCATGTGTGTGTATAACTAATTAAGGAATAAAAAATGTTACTTTCAGACTTTTCTGTAGTCCCTGTTTGCGGTCCGCACGAGTTTTGAAATGTATACTTGATCAATGGATATATATATTTTTATATATGTTACGAAATATAATATCAACTATATATATTATATTAAACGATTTCATATGCTAATGATGACATAACAATTGCAAACATAGCGGATGCAAAACGTATGAAGTGTATCAACTTATACGCCCTGTAATGTTTGAGTAGCTGGTTAAGCATGGATAAAGGTGGTATAAAGATGATATTAGAATGGATAGGAAAAATGATTGTTTGTTTGCAGAGTATAACTTTGTACTACTAAACCAGTTTAAACGAGTATAAGAGAGTATAACAATTTTAAGTAATCTTTAGGATAAACTATATTCTGTTTATCTATTCCCATTGGCCCACATGTCAAATCAATTTTTTACACCTTATCACATCAAATCATCTATCAACACCTCATATACATCAAATGACCCACATGTCAAATCAATTTTTTTACATTTTATTTATATTCTATTCTTTATCAACCAAACAACTCAACATTTATTCTTACGTTTTCCAATGAAAATAAAAAAGCACAATCAAACAGAAAATCTCTTATTCATATAGATTTGTTATTTATATTGATATAGTTATCTATCCAGAATAACTCAATCCATCAATCCAAACGAAGCCCAAGTGAATGCACGAAGTCAGTCTAAAAAGAGCCAGTTCAACTGAAGGTTTCTTTTTCATTTTTTCGTATTTTATTTTGATGTACTCTTTATTTTACTTTTAATGAACTGTTGGATTATTTCAATGATTTTTCAAAAACCACATAATGGGTAAACCATGTCCTTTATAAACTGGTTGATCAATGTGCGGTCCAATTTTAAAAATCTTTTATATGAGTAACCCAATTAATTAAGCACATGTAAATAGTTTTGCTATATATTATGGATATATGCACTAGCATAGATGCCAAATGCATTTATATGTATGTATTCGGAAAAAAGTATGTGAAAACTAATAATATATATGGTTAAAATAGGACCGAACAAGTATTTATTTTCATAAATATAATATGTGTAGTAATCAAGTACCATAGTATCAGAAACATATATATATAATCATGTTATAAAGCTTAAATTATATTCTATATGATACTATTTAATACCAAGTACATTGAGAACATGTATCTGTTATTAGAATATCATTTTTATCTTTAAACAATAGTTAATTAGGCCAAGTGAGAGTGTTTAGAATTTTTATTTTTTTCCTTCACCCATTATTATAGATAAAGTAAATAATTACTCTATTTTAAATTACTATACTTTTCATTTAATGGTATAATTGTTGTCTAAAAGAAATGTATATAGGTTATATCAAATGTCAGCCAAGATAATTCTGTTTAAAATTAATAAAAGTGGGTAAAGTTTATCCGTATTATGATATCTTATATATATATATATTGTGGTGTACGTACGTACTTAATCGACAAATGTTTATATATCAAGAAAATGAAACCACATGCATTATTTGACCTGACTTTTGCCCAAAAAAAATCCCTTTCATTACCCTACATAATTGTACAACTGATAATGTTGTCATGTCATGATTGAAGGAACAGATGCATCAAATAAAAATCCCCAATGGATTTACTGAACATTACCACCTTGATCATCAGCAACCCAATGACCTTCAAAACCTGATTTCATTCGATGTCATTGTTGTACACTGCATCTGAAAGTACTCAGAGAGCCAAAGCTCTCATGGGCTCCACCTCATCAGGTATTCTTAAGTTTTCAAACATACCCAAAAAGATAAAAACAATCTATCACAACATGCATGTCCTTCCTTTTTCATTGGTTCAGTTGTTAGACCACCGTGCGAGATACATTGCATCTGCTGACACTGTGAGGACCAGACGAGTTCTCAGTGAGTGGGTTCGGTCCTTTAGCATAATTATATCCTTGTTTGAATTTAATTGTTGTAGCACATGCTGGGTTTTATCAGAATATCAATGTTTTCAAGGCCAGTATATTTGTATGAAAACACGGAGTCCACACACATGCCGAAGAGGGAAGGCAGTGGGACAGGACAAAAGAGAAATCATTTTTTATCCTATCCTATTAAAATGGATTTGATTTTTTAAATGTCGAATCTGAATCTAACCCATACTAATGAAAATACGAGACATGTTTGAGATTTAAAGACAAAATCATTTCTACTTTGTTATACTCCGTTGCAAATCATGTATTTATATCATCAAAATTAATAGTTAAGCATGTATCATAGATTATTATTATTATAGATAAAATATTTAAACATATATCAAATAATATATATTAGAAAATTATTTAGTTTATTAGCTAAAAAATATTTAAAAATTTAAGATTATTAACTTCATTTTTTTCTAAATGGAATGGGACGTATTGTACATGTTTGAGTTCTTTAAAACCCGTTAGAATGGACCGGGTTTGGATTTGTTTAAAATCCGTTGAAGGAAACGGAATAATCAGATCTGGGACTGGTTTGAGACATGACTTTATTAGCGGATTTAGGTTTAGAATCAAGCAAATCCGTCTCAAATTGCATGTTGTCATCTCTAAAGTCGAGTATGTATGAAAATATGAATGAAAAATAAACAGGCATAAACATATATTCTCACAAATATTAACGGTGGTTCTGTATAGTTGGATCATCTGTGTTTTTTTTTTAACTGATTCACTCTCTGGTGATCAATCAGAATTCAAAGGTCACCGTGTAAGGTGACAAAAATATTAAAAGTGTGCATACACTTTTTCTTTAATTTGTAAATAGCATAAAAATAGTATCAATGCATTTTTGAAAATCGGTTTCAAATGAGACCAGTATAGACAAAACAAATAGTGATCATATATTCTTGAAATTTTAAGTTTACACATTCTGATGTTGTTATATATTAATCATGCTTTGACCAACCCAAAACAAATTAAATCATCACACACATGGGGAGACATACAAATATAGTAAAAAAGAAAAACCACCACCACATCAATCCATCATGTACTGTTTCATTGATCATCGGTTCTGCATATCCAGAGATACAGCTCCTACAGTACCTGGATTTAATTATCAATGCATTTTTATTTTATTACTAAGTTTATATAATAGTATAGAACTTTTCAAAAAAAAAAAAAGTTTATATAATAGTATAGAAAGAATGCAAATTGAAATAGACCAACTCACCGAACCACCTGACATAGTAGGTTCTTGACCGAGTCAAACTAGATATTAATGGGCATGAACATATGGTTGTTGAAATGTTGTCGGTCAGTTGGTAGATGAAAGTAGATAATGTGCATTTATGACATTCATTCAAATTGGGTAGATTTGTTATGTACCAAAAAAAATAAAAAAAAATGGGTAGATTTGCTCAAGATTGATGTTACATGTAATCATGTCTAAAGCTGCGCGCACTTATTTTTCAAAAAAAAAAAAAAAAAACTGCGCGCACTGTATATATATACTTTTATAGTGGTTCATGTGTTCAACAAGTAATATATGTATCTAAATAAATCCATTTAATATTGAATTATATATATATATATATATTTTTATAAAATATACATGTATATACAATTCAATAGAAAATATATACAATTTCAAAACAATATAATCAAAATTAACTATTACCGGGTGCCTTGGGTTGTAAATGAGGCTAAGCTATGTTTAACATTTGCTTGGAATATATTTTATGGATTTATTGAGCTTAATTAAAGTTTTCATTTGTTTAATTTCAATATAGTAAAATGACACTAAAATAATTAAAATATTTTTTATTTATTTATAGTAAAATGGAAAATTTTCAATTATTGACTGGTCATCATAAATTCCATAATTTACAGATCTATATATATATATTATTTTTAAAGAGATTGGTGGTCTATTTATTCTAGAGATAATAACAAACGCTTCATCTTTTCTACTGGTTAGAGGTCTTTTTAAAAATAATTTTTTTTGGGTGCGTGATTAATAAGCAAATCTTTTGTGGAAGTTAGAGCTGAGCCACATTTGCCGGGGCCCGGGACACACAAGATTATATATTCCAGGATAATGAAAGACATAAGTAATTGTATTAGTAAAAAAAACATAAAATACATGAACAAACAAAACGAGTCAGCTAATCACCTAGTTAAATGCACCAGTCAAGTATAGCATAACTTTGGACGGACTGAGCAATAGCTAGATCATGTCGAAGGGGGTGTGTATGTATACTAAAATGATAAATTCAACCACTTGTGGAGCCTATCTGTAGTCCATATTAATTTTTTTCTTTTAAAAAAAGTCATACTTTCACATTGAAATACACATTGTTATATAAAATAAAACATATATTGTAACATAATAATGTATTTTTTTAAATAAAATTTGTTTTTACGCTATACATTATGATAACGCAATACTACGTCAAATAAGACTGTAAAATGGATTGTGTGTATCGGCGTTCATATATATTTTAGATTACATATGTATTATATTAATTTGTTATATATTTTTCCTTTATTTTAACAATATATAACATACACACAGAATTAATCTTAATAAATTTGAAACGCATGTTCAAATAAATTATATAAACTCATTTAGTTTTTAAAAAATAAAAAAATAAAATGTTTTATCAAATAAGACATGAGTACAAATAATTTAAAAATAATCAATTCTGTAATTCAGAACTATTGCAATATATATATATATATATATATTAAACCGATTACGTGCGGTTTACGGTCGGTGCGGTGCGCGATCAAGGGCCGTCGATCACGGGTCCATCGCATCGGACGGTCGGGTGCGATTCACGTCGACCGTTGGATGCGATGGACCCGCGATCAGACGGTCCACGTCGCAAACCGCACCGACCGCAAACCGCACCTAATCGGTTTAATATATATATATATATATATATATATATATATATATATATGAATGACCTCTGATAGCTAGTTCGGTAATTTTCTTTTAATAATTATCATATGATGTCACTTAAGTCTCGTTTTGTTCAAGAACAGAATTCAGAATAAATTGAAATTCGTCGGAAAAGCTTTAAAATGAGTATTTGAAAGATTAAAATAAATGATAATGTCATTTCAGGTTATTCAATAAAAGAATATGTGGATCCATCGTTAAATCAATTATCATCATTTCTTATAAATTAAATGTTAAATAAACTATTATCATCTTTTTATTTTTTTATAAATCATTATATATACATTATTCACATTTTATTCAATCAATAAAAACTTTGTTATTAGGAATTCAATAACAATAATTCAAAATACAATTAAATAAAAAAATTATTTTATTTTTAATTATACTGGAACACTGATAAACCTCATAATAATAACTTAATTATCTGTCCAAACGAGCCTGGGAAGTGTGGCAAAACAATTTTAAAACCATGTTTGTTGGAATGAGACACCCATCTGTTTCCAAGACCACAACCTTCTTCACAAGATTACAGTTAATACATAGATTAATGTAATCCATATATAAATTCATTAAAGCCATACCATTATAACAGTTAAAAGTAAAAAACAAACAAACGGTAAAACCAAGAGATCTTTCCAGATTTGGCAGAAAATTTGCGGGCCCCATTCTCCCTCTCTCTCTCTCTTTTTACCCTCCACACATTCCAAGACCATCTCCACCACTCAAACCTCTTCAAATTTCGTGATTAAAAAACATAAAATAAAAATAAAACCTATAATAAAATACAAAGACAACGTCGTATCGTATCGTACTTTATAATATAAAATTCAAAAAATAAAAATAAACTGTTAACGTATTGTTCGTTTAACGTGAATGGCACACTCTCGTAAATACGAGATATAGAGAGGGCATTCAATTCCGAACAACCATTCAAAAAGCTAGGGCATTCAATTATCTGAACCGTCGATCTTTTCTTCTCTCTCCTCCGTCTTGTCAAACACGATACAACCAATCAATCATCTCGATCCACGTGTACATAGCACGTGCGCCGCGAACCTCCTACAGTCCCTATCGCACGTGACACCCCCAAGCCCCCCCATTGGTGTTTTCTTAGCAGCGGCAGCAGCAGGAGCAGAAGCAACAGCAACAACAGCAGTGCTGTAGAGCTTCAGCAGCAGCAGAAACAGCAACAACACCTCTCTCTCTCTCTCTCTCTCTCCATCATAATCACTGCATCAGCTTTTGCTGTCACGTACTTGTTTTTTTCTTTCTTGCTTTCACTCTCTCATTGGTTCTCTCTGTTTCACAAACTCAAAACCCACCACAAAGAAAGAAAATAACATAATGGAAAACGGAGGCAGAAACAACGCCCTGTCGTGGGGGTTGTGGGAGATCCCCGCCGCTGCGGCCGCCTCCACCACCCACCACCACCATGACCCACCGATGGGAATCGGAGGGCAGTCGATGATGCTGAGCTCCGACGATCTGGGAGTCCCCTCCCACCACCACCTGACGTGTCTCAAGCTTGGGAAGAGACAGTACTTCGAGGAGGGGAGGCAGGTGACAGTGGCGGCGGCGGAGGCGGCGGCGGTGGGGGGAGGGGGGATGAAGAGGGTGGCGGCGGGGGCGGCTGTGCCGAGGTGCCAGGTGGAGGGGTGCCACGTGGCGCTTGTTGGGGCGAAGGAGTACCACAGGCGGCACAAGGTGTGCGAGGAGCACTCGAAGTCGCCGAGGGTGGTCGTGCTCGGGCTCGAGCAGAGGTTCTGTCAGCAGTGCAGCCGGTACGTGTGAACTCGCACGTGTCTGTCTGGATGTGTTGTGTTTTATAATACAAAGTTTTTGATCACCCTTTCATGTGTGATGATGAAGGTTTCATGTGATATCGGAGTTTGATGAGTCGAAGAGGAGCTGCCGTCGGAGATTGGCGGGTCATAACGAGAGGAGGAGAAAGAGTTCGGCGGATTCTTCTGTTTCTAGAAATCAAGGTATTGTTTAATAGTTGGGGGGGTTGTTTTTTTTCATTTAACACGTTTTTTAATTAGGGGTTAAGCTTCACGTGGAAAACGAGTGTGCAATTAATTTGGTACGTTGAGTAGATGATGGTGATTGGTCGATTTTTTTTTTTTACAAAAAGTTTGTGTTGGGTCTTTTTTAGGGTTAAGGGTTTTGAAATGTCCATGAGTGTTTCTTTGATTGTTCCATTCATGATGTGAGCCACCCAAAGCGATAAAAATTGAAAAGCTTGTTTGGACATGGAGAATCCAGAATTTATATGTGATTTGTCCATGAATACTTGTTTCTGTTGAAATCTCTCCCCCTTTCTTTCTCTCTCTCTCTCCAGCAGTTTTGCCTGGATTGCTTTCTTCTATCAACTATATATGTTTCCATGAAACTTATATATACTTGTTCGATCCATCATATCTCAGGCAGGTCTGCAAAATTCTCAACTGGTGGATTGTTTTATATATGCTTTCTAGGTGATTTTTTTTAAAAAAGGTAGATATTATCTACTGTGTTTTCATTATGAAGAACGTAGTAGAAATGCCTTCTATTTGATGTTACAATCAACAATTTTCTTTTGCTCAATCTATAAGTTCATGCCTCAAAAGTTCATATGGACATATGAAACGACCCCATCCAAGCCCTACTCTTGCTGTCTCAAACTTTTTTTTTTATACCTTTCGTGCTCGAGGAAGTGTTTACTAGTGAAATAGTTTAATTTTACCCATGGGAAATCCCTAACAACTATGGTTTAGATGTTGAAACATGTTCTTGCATTCCTTTCTGACAAAAACAGCTACATAGAAGTGCTTGTATATTCTTTGGTGTCTGGATGCTATTTCTGATTGTTATTTAGCAAAAGTGACCACAGGAATTACTAGCTACGACCTGAAAAAGGAGTTGGGGGGGGGGGGGGGGATTGAATAGGTTTACCAATAACACTTCAATCGATTTTAAACATTTTCTGAACAAAGACTTGCACACTTCTTTTTTTTTTGTCAGGGACCTATCTAACACAAAAACACAAATTGACAATAACTGGCCTTTTATGAATGATGGAAATGGCCGTGTCCATATAGCACCTGATCCAGGTGCCTTATCTGAAGAAAAAATACATGTTGTCCTACAGTGGGCTTATGTAATTTTGTTCGAGAACGAGGGATTGGTCGTCCATCTCTTTGAACAAATTCGTGGCTTTTCTTGCCTATTTTTTGTGAGAGGGATGCCTTCATATAGCTGAAGTTCAATTGCTTCCCATAGTCGGATAATGTTATGTCTATGGTTTTGGATATTCCATTAATTTCAATCACAATATGGCACAACAGTTTCACTTTACTTTTCATTATTTATTGTTAGTAATATATGTGTAATTGATAAATTGTCTAAATTTTTTTTCAAAGTACAAGTAACACAATGTGCATGATTAGGAAAATTTTGTAGTCTTATTAGTTAGAATATTATATGCTGCATATGTATAATTTCTTGTCTCAAACACTTTGAATTTACTTTTGTTGATATGAATGACAGTGACATACATTGTCAAGCACTTTTTCTTAGGATACCATGGTTAATTTTTTGCAGTTAACTACATTTAATTAATTTTTTTCTAAGTTCAAATAGAAATATTCATCATATTTCTCCACACAATTATTTTAATTTCTTTTGGCTCTTTGAATTTTCTCTTATGATCACATTCTTTTGATGTTCTAGTAAATTGTTAGCCTACCCTACTGAATGAATAACATGACTTCACACCGGCATTACCGCCAATGTGAGAAATGTTGATATTATTTCATTTTGAGGTCCCATTTTTAGCAGAATCTTAACTCTACTTTCATGTTCTCTAGCTCGTTGTGTTGACAGAAAACCGCAAATTAATTCAATTGTTTAAATTTTCCATACAAATGGTTGTAGTCCCTAGTCTTTAATATCCCTGGTGCCTAGTTAATTTGTTCCTCTCCTGCCCATCTATATTTGCAGTATTGATCACCCATTTTTAGCTTGAGAGCCTTATCCTTTGCTCATTCTGTTTTCAGTATTAATGACAAACTACCTAGTGCACATCCGCGCAATCTCAATTAAATATCTGGTTTTTCCTCTGTTGATGCTCTTTCCAAGTTATGTTTTTCTAGGTTTGCCACTAGCCCCCTGCTTTACCATGGATTTTTTCAGGTTAGTGAGTTTCCAATAAGATCTGGTTAGTCCCCGATAGATACTTAATCACAAACTAGCATTGCTGGTATGTGAGATTATGATAGTTTTTATGGTTTATCTCACAAGTCAATTTTCCAATGGAAACTTATTAGACGTGATGGTATCAAGCCCTGATTGGATCCCATCACATTTACCACTGTGATTTTGCCCATGGGTGTTGTTTCATTCATGTCTTACTCCTCACACTCCTGTCGGCTCCAGTGAATCTTCAGCCCATTATCCAACTACAAAATCATCAAAATATTATTTTCCCTCTCATTAGTTGATATATAGCATATGAGGAATGACATGCACAGAAAGATATCTTTTGAACAATGGAGGCTGTATGAAGACATCCTTGATTAGTCAATGTTATGGCTCATCTAGCACGAATGCTTGTGGTGCCAGATTATGGATCCCTTTAGATACAATATACAATTGGAAAGTGTGAGCTGTTTCTACTTGGTGATACTTGATTGAACACAATAAAGAAGTGACGTTTTGAAGCATATGTCCCCAAACATATTTATGTGGCTAGGGAACTATGATCATCTTCATAAGTATTGGTGCTTGACCTCTCTCTCTTATACGTGAAATTAGCACATATACATCATCTTTAATTTATTTTTATTTTTTAAAAAACTCTAGGAGTGCACATTCCCTTTGTAATGCATAGAGTGCAAGCTGGGAGGTGGAGGGCCTGGAGGCTAGAAATGATCTTTAGCATTTTTTTGCACAAAGTGGACCTTTTTAAAGACTCAATAAAAAATTAATCCTAGGGATTTGTATAATCTCTGTGCATATCTAACCTCAGCAATCACATCTACCTCCACCAACACCAACATATAATTCATCATTCATCGACATCACTTGTTACCAATCTTTCTTTCTTGCTCATTGCCTCTTATAGATTCTTCTATACAATTCTCCACACAAAATAAATGATTCTCCAACAATACATTGTTCAGTGCAAGTTTATAGTACATGCACTATTATTCTCTCATTGAACATGCTCTTCCCAACAAGCACATCTCATACATTGTTATGAATGTGTTATTATTCTTATTGTTATTGTTATTCTCGTAGAGAACAAATCAATGGGTGGCAGATACCTATACCCAGCGTCACCACCGGCGGGGCGTGCTCTCTCTCTTCTGTCATCCAAAGCCTCCACCTGGGTCTCCCCTGCCGATCTCTCCTCCCGCTCCAGCGCTGCCCTACGCGAGCTAATCGCCGAGAACCGTGCAGCCATCCTTGCTCGTCAGCTCGTCTCCGACCGAGGTTGGCAACTTCCAAACGATCCACAGGAAGTGCCCCCATCTACGCCGCACCACCACCACCACAACCACCATGACCATTACCACTCCATCAATGATGGCGGCCCGTCAGCCCGACTACTTCCCGGTGGTTGGGACCTCCAGTACCACGGGCCCGCCCCGCACGTGACACTCGATCTTATGCAGACGCCGAGTTCTCCGGCGTTCGGGTTACTGTCGGGGAGGAGCAACAAATCTGGTAGGGAGGAGGAGGAGGATTGTTGTGAGATATGGAAGACTTTGGAGGGGACTCATGTGGTGTGAATGGGATTTTTTTTGTTTGTTCGTTTGTTTGTTTAGGATTCCTTGACAAAACTCCTCTACTCGGGAGTCTAAAAAAATGAGAGTTTTGTAATCAGCTATTTGTAATTGTTTTGAAGATCATATTGAATATATGTAAACACTGTCCTGTTATTGGTGGATTTAATAAATGTGATTATGAACCACTGTTGTGTTTGTGTTGGTATAATTATGAAATTCATTAGAAGCATGTGTAGCCTAGATTGTTAAATATATGTATATGTAAACCAGATCGAGACCATGCAACCTTGAAATTTGGAGGTTTATTTATTTGGAAAATGGTACACGGTTGGTCTTGCAATTAGTTTTGTAGTTCTAACATGCATGTAGGTGATGGTATGCTAAAAGTCAAAGCATTCTTATTTTTCAGGAATCCAGTTATAATGGATATCATTGAAAGAAATTTTTTTTGTCTGAAATGTCAAAGAGCGTGAAAATGGAAATGTAATTAATTTTTCTTTATTGTTCAAATAGAAATAGAATGGAATGAACAGTCACAGTAACCCTTGAATCTGCTTTACACAGTAACGTAATAAAAAAAAAAAGACTAACAATGTATGCTTCTCTATCTCAGCCCATTTGAATATAAAATAAGATTTATTATGGGATATACAGTTATACCAGCATAAATTGGTATAACAGTGGAATAAGTAATTTTGTGTTTTGTTGTATTTTGAATTATATTCATTAAGAAACGTAATAATAAATTTTTTTATTGTTCGGATACACTACTAAATTTTTTTGATATTGATCAATGTTGTTTTCATTACGCTTTAAAAAAAACGTGATCGTAATAATTATGATCATGCTTTTTTTAAAACCGTAATCTTTAAAATATATATGATCACATGTTTTAGTAAAACGTGATATTTGATACTATAAAGATCACGGTTTACTTAGAATTGAATAAATTGTGGATAAAGATTTGTAAAATATAAAAAAATAATCATAGTTGATTTGAAAAGTGATTTATAAGAGGTGATGGCAGTTGATTTGACAGTGGACTTATATATTCTTTGGGTGGAATAACCTGAAATAACTTTAATTTAAATGATTGATTGAAATCCATATATCACTTTATACCAGTTTATCCAATTATATATTATCCATGGGTATTCAATGCACTCAAAACATCCAAATTTCCATATTTTGCTTTGTTCCATGTTATCTAACCCTCTGTTCCACATCCAAACTGGGAGGATTGCACAAGCAGGTGTCATTGCTTTCCAACTGAATCACAAACTGTATTTTAAAAAAAACTAATTAGGACCAGCACAAGGGAAAATATCAAGCCACAGTCAGCACTCAGCAGCCACATCAGTGTGCGAGATTGCATTAGGGGAAAAAAAACAGAGGGGACCCTCACATTTTCAAACACTTTATTCTGTCTGATGGTGTCTGAGCATGCACATGTATGACTCAGAAAAAAAGGGTACTGTGTATTCTGCCCTTCTAAAAAGCATAGGACCACTCAATGTAAGTTGCCTCCTAATGTGATGCAAAGATCCCTTGCACATGATCATCGTCTGCGATTGGAGAATTTGCATGGAATTGGATCATGTGCACGTGGAGAGCGGTGAAGAAGAGACAATAATAATGTGATTCATCCCATGCATAATTGGGCTCTGGACCAGCTAGCTTATATAGACCAGTCTCATTTTTTGTCATGCTTTTAGACCCTGTTTGACAGTTTGGGTAGCTAAATAGGTGGGGGATAGAGTGTAACAGGGGTGAATAAACTTGAAATTTTGTTTGTTTATAATGAATAAGTGGGTATATATATAGCAGAATATGTTAGAATCGATGAGTTGATATTCACAATTTACTCCTAAAATTGTGTTATTCCACCCAAATCGATCAGTTGGATTAATTCATCATTTACTTAGGCTCCGTTTGGCAGCACGATTGGGTCGGATTCCGCTTTTTGAAAAGCTAAAATCCCAAAATCGTGCTGCCAAACGGGTCGGATTCTGACGGAATCAAAAGCTGGATTCCTTTTAATTTCTCTCTCGAAATCCGTGTTTTTAAAAACTCAAAAAGAACGCTTTTTGGTCGGAATCGATTTTTTGAATTGAAAAGCAACTTTTTCTACCAAACATTAAACTCCTTCCAAATATTGATTCCTGAATTAAAAAAAAGCATCCCAAAAAAGTCAAGGTCTAAAATCATCTTAAAAAGCAGCTTTATTCCAAAATCTATTTTTCAATCTGTGTTTCCAAACGGAGCCTTAATAACCTTAATAAAGGATTTTGATAAAAATATACATTGTCAGTTTTTATGACTCTAATTTTTTTCTTCTCCCTTCTAACAATCCAATTGCTTCACAAACACGTCAATCTCATCTTATTTCACATTCAAAATATGTACCTTTTTTGGTTTTTTTATACAAGATCCATACGGATCAATACCATATATATATATCAATTTTACAAATGTACACGTTTTACGTTAAATATGTATTTTAAAAAATCAAACACATATAATAAGTATATGTGGGACTCTCAGGTAAGAGCATCTCCAACCATGCTCCACCAATGACTCCTTTATTTGGTGGAGCATGTTACGTTTATCTAGATAAAGAGTTAAAATCACATCTTCCACTCCAACCATACTCCTCGAATGACTCATACAATAATATTTTATTAATATTTTTTTAAAAATAATTATATTTAAATTTTAAAGTTACAAAAAATAAATTAATGATAATATTTTATTTTCTAAATCGTAACGGTCATATTTTAACAGCTCTTTTTTAATAGTTATATTTTAACCTGTTTTTTAGAGAGTAAAAAAAAATTACTTTAATTTTGGAATAACAAAACTTGTAGATTGAGAATGTAAAAATTGTATGAATGAGAATGGGGTTAAATAGATGAGTTATTATATCTATTGAGATATAACTATTACAAATATATACACAAAGCAAATAAAATTTTAAAAAAATTATGTGGAATCCACCAAAATTCAAATAAAAAAAATTATATTTTTAACTTTTTAATGTTGTGGGGCCCACTTTGGGAGCTCCTTGTTCACTCCTACGTTTGTTGAGGCATTTCCACGAAAGCCCGATTTGTTGATTCACGAGGAGCCCGTTGGAGCTTCTTTTCCTCGGTCGCTCGTCCATCTAGTCGAGTGGAGCGGTTGGAGATGCTCTAACTCGTCTCCTACATATTTTACATCCCAAATTGCGTGTCATGGAAATAATTAAAAGTGAAACCGGCTATTTATTCCTCCAAGAGGCCGAGTATTTGAATTCAGATATTTGTGATGAGGATTTTTTTTTCTCGGACACCAGAAAAACATCAATCAAACAAATTGAATACTGAAATTTTAACATTAGAAGATGTCAATGTTTCCCAATCTCCATCGAACAGTGGACCCTTCAATATCTCCCACCCTAAAACGCGCGCGGCATGTCAAACAATGATATGATACAAGATATTTGTGCATATAGTGACACCAATCACATCGATCCATCATCCATGGCATTTTCTGTGGCTCATGTGACCTGTTAGAATAGTCTGATTTAATTAATTAAGATCAGTAGTTACCAATAACATATAATGGCAAAGTCACACATTTAAATCTTTGTGACATATGGGACATGTTAGCTAACATATATTATATGCAACCACGCACCACCATGCATGATCGATGTATCTGTAACCTTGCACGCATGCATGCGACTGCCTGACTACCATCTCCAAGTAGCTCTGTCTCTATTTATATGCCATTTAAACATCACTAAAATTGTGAGCGCAATTGACCATGATCCCATAAAGATCTCGCAGATAGTTCATATACCTCTCAATAACCTTCTAAAAACACAACATATATCATATTAATTTTTTTTATATTTTTTTAAAAAATAATTCATTTAATTTGTTATGAAGATATTTGTATTTTTTTTAATTAAATTATCTGTGGACACATTTATTATCTTTTTAAAAATGGAAAAGCCATGGATTCAATGCGGGGTTTTCTCACATATTATCCCTAACATACATCCTCATATGTGATATTTCTCTAAGAGCTAGTTCGCGTGTTTTTACTTTCTCACCTCTTTTTTAAACCATGTCGTAACTCAATAACTGTGTTTCTAGGTTATAAATGGCCTAACAATTAATTCTAAATAAAAAAAATCTTTGTAGTAAGTTCTATATTTTGATTTAATTATATTCTTTAATGAGCTTAATTGAGACATATTACATGTTCTCCAGGGTTTAGGGTTGTGAAATCTTCATAAAAATCAGTTTTTTAAATCAATATTTTAGTGTTTAAATATATTTTTTCAATATAAAATAATATTAATTATGATTAAAACTGATTCCAGCGATACCATGTGCGCGAAAATGATGTTTTGCATGAAAATCAGGTCTCAAATTCACATAAAAATACATATATATGTCCTTTTCACGGGTCACTATCTTAGGTCCAACCATCATTTCCCCCCCTTGCAGTGGTAGGGTTCGGAACTCCTGTGTAAACGACACAGGGTGACCCTGTGTGCACCAACCAAAGTGCGACACCTGTCCGGCACGGCACGTGAGCGTCACGTGCAAAATTTTTCAACCAAACCCAGCGCGACCGTTTCTTCACGCCGTGAACGCGCGCCGTAAACCCAACGTGTCTTTTTTTTTTTTTACAACCCGTGAAGAGATTTGTT
This sequence comes from Acorus calamus, assembly GCA_030737845.1. Classification (NCBI taxonomy): domain Eukaryota; kingdom Viridiplantae; phylum Streptophyta; class Magnoliopsida; order Acorales; family Acoraceae; genus Acorus; species Acorus calamus. The sequence continues at coordinate 43,949,366 of CM060858.1, forward strand.
TTTTTATTTATATATTTGTTTTTATAGTTATATATATATATATATATATATATATATATATATATTTTATTTATCTTGAATGTTTTATTTTTTTTTAAAAAAGAAATTTGTTTTTATTTTGTAATTCTTGGAATTACTAATTGATTATTAGGTTATCCATATGAGATTATCCACATTAATCAATAAAACTTTTTTTATAAATATAAAAACTTCCAAATCAATTCTAAATCCAAGATGGAAGGCCCCAAAAAAATATTATTTTTGATGAATATTATTTGTATTTATGAATATATCTTTTAACCATTACTTTGAAAAAATAAATAAAAACTTATTTTTAATTATTTAAATTTGAATTAAAAAACAAAAATAATACTATTCAAATATCTATGCAAAATAAAAACAACCCATGCAAACATCATAAAAAAAATTTTTAAAAAAAATGCAAACCGAAACTATGCACGCAACCAAAAAAAAAAAAAAAAAACAACAACAACAACCATGCAAACCAAAACCCATGCCTGCATGGTTTGCTTGGTTTTTTCTTTTTTTTTACGTGCATGGGTTTTGGTTTGCGTGCATGGTTTCGGTTTGCTTTTTTTAAAATTTTTTTTTATGATGTTTACATAGTTTTGTTTTTATTTTGGTTTGCATGGTTGTTTTTTTTTTTTTTACGTACATGGGTTTTGGTTTGCGTGCATGGTTTCGGTTTGCATTTTTAAAATTTTTTTTTATATGATGTTTACATTGTTTTGTTTTTATTTTGCATGAATATTTAAATAGTATTGTTTTTTTGTTTTTTATTTTAGATTTGAATAATTAAAAATAAGTTTTTATTTATTTTTTCAAAGTAATGGTTAAAAGATACATTCATAAATGCAAATAATATTCATCAAAGATCTGATATTTTTTTTCTTCTAAATAACGTGATTTAAAAAATGTCTTTTCTATTTTTTTTTAAAAAAAATGAAAAAATCTTTTTTTTTTCTTCTAAATAACGTGATTTGATAATGGCGGAAATTATGATGAATATTTTTTTACTTTTCAAAGTAATATTTCTTTTAACGTGATTTTTTTATATTCATCGATCAAATGTGTGTTGACTTTTTATCACAGATAATAAAAACCGTGATCGATTGTTAATGTAAAAAAAATGAATATGAAACTAAGATCTTTTACATGTATATTTCACATCTGTACATTTTCTTTTTAAAAAATCGTGATCAAATATCATATTTTAATTATTTTAAAAATTTTAAAATAATTTATTCGATCACAGAATTATGTAAACTGTAATTTTTTTGCTTCTTTAGTGATATAAAAAATAATTTTGAACACAATTTTTAATCGCATTTTTTAGTTATATCTAGAAAAGAAAGTTCACATATTGGGGCCTTTCAAGAATTACAAAATAAAAACAAATTTTTTTTTTAAAAAAAAATAAAACATTCAAGATAAATAAAAAATATATATATATATAACTATAAAAACAAATATATAAATAAAAAAACAAATATATAACTAAAAAAACAAATCTCTTCACGGGTTGTAAAAAAAAAAAAAACACGTTGGGTTCACGGCGTGCGTTCACGGCGTGAAGAGACGGTCGCGCTGGGTTTGATTGGAAAATTCTGCACGTGACGCTCACGTGCCGCGCCGGACAGGTGTCGCGCTTTGGTTGGTGCACACAGGGTCACCCTGTGTCGTTTACACCGGAGATCCGAACCCGCAGTGGTAATAATCAGATCAATAAATACAACCATTAAAAATAACACGAATATATAAATATAAAATAACAATACCAAGAGAAGAAATTCTATTAGTATTCTTTCATTCTATGGAGGACAGGTCACATTCTGGGAAAAGATTTTAATTGCATTGACCAAGTCACAGTATTTAATAGAAAGCCATACAAATTTTTTTAACATAAAATACAGGGAATGAAGATGGTGTGATTCAGCATTAATCACTCTTATTATTTTTCAACTATGCAGTCCCCAAACTGTAGCTCAGGTTGTTGTGACATCAGCGGCGCAATCAAGACCGTCGATTGAGTGAACCCCGATGAGCTTCCCGACTCCGATGAAGAACCTTCACAGGATATAAAATCTCAACTGAAATAACTTTTTTTAATAAAACAATGTTGTCAATTGTAATTAATCAGTATTTTTCATACATAAAAAAAATTAGATTTTTAATGTATGAAAATTAAATTTTAATTTAAAACCAAATTTTAAAAAAAAATGTAACTTCAAATATTTTTAATGTATTATTTTTTTAAGTTTCTCGATATGCTTCCACGATGCAAACATCCTAATTAACTTCAAATATTTTTATCTTTCAATGTAAATTTTGTTTATAGATAAACAATGTAAAAGAGATAGACAATATCGTACATAAATGACATTGACATAACAAAAAAATATACATACATGAATGGATACCAATATAAGAGTTAACAATGTACAAAAATTATTAAAAAGATAGAAAAAACTCTAAGAAATGAAATCACTGATTTAATGATGTTTTTGGATACTAGGAAAAAAAAGTCTAGTAAGAGTCCACAGATAAAAATGTAAAAGAGATGCATACCAGTATAAATAAATGACATACAATTAGTGTACATGATTGATATAATAATATATATAAATCGATCACTAATTTTTTAAAAAGACAAAAATTTTAAAAATGTGATCACTAATTTTAGAACGTTTTCGGATACAGAAAGAAGTCTAATAAAAAAAAATGAGAGATTGAAAAAAATATTTAAAATTAATTCCGACAATTTTTTAAAAAACTACTGTTAAAAATCAATTCGAGACTCAACTGGTGCGATTTTCGAGGCAGGCGTCGGCCACAGGTGAGTCCTGCTTCCGCTCCTCGGAAGTCGGGCCGGGCTGTGATTTCCTCCTCCGACGGTTGTGATCGGCCAATCGCCTCCTGCAGCTCCGCTTCTCCCCGTCGAACTCCGACAACTGATGAAACCTTTTTTTTAAACGGACACAAACAGTCATTCACACAAAAGCACAATGGCATTTTCGTAATTACACTAAATCACCCACACGCACCGGCTGCACTGCTGGCAGAATCGCTGTGCGGCGCCGCCACCGCAGCCGGAGACGATGACGGCTGCCGCCTTTGAGTGGAAATCGCACACCCTGTGCCGCCGGTGGTAGTGCTTCGCCCTCCTCAGGTCCGCCGCACACCCCGCCGCCTGACACTGACACCTCATCACCGCCGCCGACGGCGCCGCCGCCTCTGTCGGACGCCATGAGAGGTAGTCCAGGTGGAAGGGGTATGAGGCGGCGGCGGCGGCGTTGGAGGAGATTAAAGGACTGAAGAGGAGGCCGTCTGAGGTGTGGGTGGGGTCTGGCGGAGGAGGCGCGAGTGGCGGCGGAGGCAGAGAGAGGTCCCAGTCGTGGTGACCCAACATTTTTGTTGTTGTTGTTGTTGTTGTTGTGTGTGTGCGTGAGAGCTTTAATGTCTTTGTTGGGTCGTCTGTTTTTGTGTGTGTCAGAGAAAGTTTTACGTGCATGACAAGAGTGGGGGGAGATCAAGGAGGATTCGGGGGAGGTGAGATAGGCTCTCTTATAGATTTGAATAGGCTGTGGAGTGTAGACTGTGACACCATATGACAAATTGACAATGATGTCTTCGTTTTCTTGCATGAGTTCGGTATTTCGAATGAGACTTTTTAATTAAGGAAATTTTTTAAAATTAATCTTAATATAATAATTATTTTTAAATACGACCCTCTCTAATAATTATTTAGAAAAATAACCCTTAAATTTGTGTTAATTTGTTTGACAACGACACCTCGACATCACCGTATGACATCAAAAAAAAGGAAGTTGTTGTTAGAAACATTTTAAATGTTTTGGTTTTCCCATGTATTATTTTAAATATTTTCAAATAAATAATCGAATGTTTTAAAATGTCTTGGAGGGAAAATATTTCATATATTGATTTTTGTTGCTTGGGAACATAGTCCCACATTGGTTAAAATATTTTACCACAACTTTCTTATAAGTAAGAAAGTTGCGTCCAAAGGGGGGCAAAGGGTTGTGGACTGCATTTGCATTTGCACTTGCTTTTTGGCTTCTGGTCGCTGGTCGCCTGGACACTGGTCGCTGGATCCTGGTTCCTGGTCGTTGGGTCTTGGTTCCTGGTATCTGGTCGCTGGTCACTTGGTCACCTAGTCAAGAAGAGATGAAAGAGGTAGAGAGGATCTTCACCAATCTGTAATAGTCATGGACTGTAACCGTCATAATTAAGGCGACGCGATCTGTAACCGTTATAATTAAGGCGACGCGTGATTGGGGGCGGACGTTTGTGAAATGTTCCATCCGTTTTGTCGAAACGGCTCTCTTCTTCCATCGTCTATATAAACAGGTTATAGGGGGACTGCAAAAAAAAAAAAACAATCACAAGCAATCTCAACAATCTCTCTTGTTCCAGAAAAGTTTTATTTTATTCTTTTTGGTGATTATTCAAGTCTAGGGGTGGTAAACGAGCCGAATGAGCCGAGCTTTGACCTGCTCAGGCTCGGCTCGGGCTCGGCTTGGGAACGAGCTTCATTTCGTGTTCAACCTCAGCTCGTTAGGCTCATGAAAAGCTCGGTTAAAGCTCGGCTCGGTTCGTTTGTTAAACAAGTCAAGCTAAAGCTCGAATCAAGGCTCGGCTCGGGCTCGTTTAGCTAAAAAAATCTTGTTTAACATTTGAAAAGTCACATTTCACAAATCACAACACCTTATACATGTGAAAATAACATAAGCTCGGGCTCGGCTCGTTTCCTTTTTTTCTATTGAGTAAACGAGCTTGTCCAGGCTCGGGCTCGACTCGTTTACAAACCGAGCTTTAAAAATTATTCAAGCTCGGCTCGTTTATCTAATCGAACGAGCCTGAACGAGCTTTAACCGAGCCGAGCCCGAGCCCGAACTGCTTGGCTCGTTTACCAGCCCTATTCAAGTCTGCGACCGGTTCACATTGTCTTCTTCCTGCTGCACCAGAGGAGAAGATCAGCGAGGCTGAGTGGTTGTATCTGGGTAGCAGATCGTCGAGTACCCTGTGCGATTGAGGGGGCGATTCTATTCTTAAGACAGCGTTCTACGTGCCTCCATCCAAGCCATCTCTGAAACCCTTCCTATTTTGATCTGCTGTTTGATCCATTGTTTATTTGTTTAATCTGATTTTGAAAAAGTTTTTCCAATAAAATAAGAACAGAATCCTTTTTCAGATTAAACATTTTCTCCTGTTCACACACCATGGCCTTTTATGATAATAAAACTCATGTTGTTTTTATGACTGAATCATGTGATGTTTGGCATGCTAGGCTAGGTCATGTTAATCACTACTCTATGAGAAAATTGATGAGCATGGAATTAATTCCTAAAGGTCAATTTGATAACTCTAATAGGTGTGATATTTGTATTCAATCTAAACTGTCTAAGAAACCTTTTAGAACTGTTAACAGACATTTTAGTATTCTTGAATTAATACACACTGATGTATGTGATTTGAATGGAATCTTGACTAGAGATGGCACGAGATATTTTGTGACATTTATTGATGATCATTATAGATTTTTGTTATGTTTATTTGCTTAAATCTAAAGATGAACAATTTGATAAATTCAAGATCTATAAAAATCAGGTTGAAAATCAATTAGAAAAATCTATTAAAAGGGTAAAGTCTGAAAGAGGTGGTGAGTACACTTCTAATGAATTGAATTTATCTTGTGAACAAAATGGTATTATTAATGAAATGACTACTCCCTATGCTCCACAATCCAATGGTATTGCTGGAAAAAAAATAGGACTTTAATTGATATGGTTAATTCTTTGTTTGCTCAATCTGGTGTGAATAATAAATTTTGGGGTGATGCTTTATATACTGCTAATTTTATTTTGAATAAAATTTCTTTTAAGCATGTTGATAAAACTCCTCATGAATTATGGTTTAGTAGGAAATCTTGCATGCAATATTTAAAAATTTGGGGCTGTTTGGTTAAGGTTAAAATTCCTGAATTCAGGAAAGGAAAACTTGGGCCAAAAACAGTAGATTGCATATTTTTGGGATATGTAGAATATAGTCATGCAAATAAATTTTTTATTATTAAATCTGAAATTCCTGATTTTTGAGTCAATAATATTTTCGAAACCAGACCTGAAGATGTTATTTATTATGAATCTATTTTTCCTATGAAAGAAGAAATTATTAGACCCGTTGCTGAAAATTCTTCTCATGTTGCATCTACATCTGCATCTACTTCTGAATACCCTATTTATGATGAACCTGAATTTGATGATAATCTTGGGAGAGGTAAAAGAATTAGAACTTAGAAGAATTTTGGTTCTGATTTTTATATCTATCTTGTGAAAAATGATCCTAAGACTTATCAAGAGGCTATGAATTCCGTTGATGTTGGTTTCTGGAAGGAAGCCATAAACAACGAAATTGAAAGCATAATGAAGAACAACACTTGAATTTTATGTAATTTACCTTCTGGTTATAAATCTATTGATTATAAATGGTTATTTAGAAAAAAAATTAAAACCTGATGGCTCTATAGATAAATTAGGAATATAAAATTCTATTAACCAAAAAAATATTAGGAATATAAAATTCTATTAACAAAAAAAAATTCTATTAACCAAAAAAAGCACAATGAATCAAATGACTTCGCCGTCTCCGGCAAAGTGAAAACTTCACTCTTCTCCGCAGCCATCACTGTAAACAAAAAATCAAATCAAAACAATCGAAACTTCATAAATCAAGTTCAAATCAGCAGACTCGATTGAGCGAAGGCATGAACGTGTGGAGTGGTCGATGTGAGGGTGGGAGCAGAGAGTGAGAGTTCCTGGCGAAGAATATGCGACTGGAACGAATAGGGTTCCAGCGAGGAGTCGGGGTTGGTCGGCGCTGGCAAGAGAAGATATGGGGGTGGAACTTGCAGACCGAGCGAGGGGAGAGGATCGAAGTGTTCGAGAACGCCATTTTTTAGGCTTTAGAGAGAGAGGGAGAGAGAGTGGTCGTCTTGAGACCTGATAGAGGGATCTTTCTATTTTTGGTGGCGGGGGAACTGATTAGATAGCGCGGGCAAGGAGAGGAAGAGAGGTTTTTAGAGTGTATTGTCTATTTGGGTTCTATTTTTCGGTGGATAAGAGAAGTTATGGCATGAGTAACCATATCCAATTCCATTGGAATAGACTAAGGTATCCGTGTTTGCCAGATTGCAAAGTTGATTATACAGGAATCTAGATTTTAAAATTGATTTTACAGAAAATTCACCTCACAACTTTTGAAAATCTTAGTTATTGGGTACTATTTACCTTTGTCTACACAAAGTCACTATAGTAAAACTGTTTGGTTACATAATTGCAGAAGCAACTTCCTGCAAACGCAAAAGTTGCACAATCGTGCAATCAGATGCTGTCTAAAAACGGGTTTCTAAAGCCCCATTTGGAATGGTGTTGGGTGACTTTGGGGTTGGAAAAAATAAAGAGGAGGTAGAAAAACATTGTTTATGTGACTTTTCAATGCGGATATTTTTTACCTATGAACACTATTTTTCATGTTCTAATGCATACGCTGTTTTTTTGCTTGAAACAACGATGGTGTTAAATAGAATTTTCCATTGTATTATATGTCTCAACACATGAATCAAAATGGGTATAAATCTAAATCCAATAGTAATATTATGTTCCACATGGGATGGTTTGGCTGTTGAATGGCAACGGGACATGATAGAAATGGAATTTTCCAATTCTAAATCTAAGTCCAGTAATTAGGTTCTAGATATGGGACGATTTGATTGTCGGATGAAAACATGGTAGGATAGAAATAGCTTTGGTCAATTCTAAATCTAAATTTAATAATAAAATTATAATCCAAATGTGGGGGATAAAATCTGTCTCGGTCGAATAAAAAATAAGTCCACCAGGATTAATTAAGAATAAAAAAAGGTCGCATTGGAAACTCCACCTTGGAACACATTATCACCTCGAACTAAGCCTATAACATACCTCAAACATTCAAGTGACTAATTGTGCACTCAAAGAACGAGTGCCATTATATGCATAATATATATATATATATATATAGTGAAATGCTAGCGTGCGGACGTGCGCATGTGATCGCGGGCCGTCCGATCGCGGGTCCATCGCATCCAACGGTCGACGTGATTCGCACCCGACCGTCCGATGCGATGGACCCGTGATCGACGGCCCGTGATCGCGTGCGCACCGACCGCACGTCCGCATGTAATCACTTTCCTATATATATACATATACATATATATATATATATATTATGCATATAATCATATTAAGTGTTTTTTAAAAGTTGGAAGTGGTATGGAGTGGTCGGGATTGCATGAAACCTATGTGGAGTGGCAGGAATTGGAAAAGATGACCCCCACCCAAGCAGTGAAGGCACCTATCGAAACTCTCTGCACAGTTGGATATCTAGGAGGCTCTTTGCACACTCGGACAAGATGACCCCCAACCAAGCAACGAAAAGCACTAGAGCTAGAACGCCTGCCTCCCCATCCCCTCTTCCCCGATTGTTTCTTTACGTGTCCGACTTGCGTCCACTACCTGACACCGTCCACTCTCTAGTGTCACGTTTGATCTTTCTATCGCCATATCCAGGGAGATGCGTTTGAGGGCCTTCGACAGTGGTGGCATCAAAGTTGTGTTTGTTAGACTTTTAAGTTGGCGGTGCATGTGTCGATGCGCTTAGGTTATGGGTACGTGCAAACGATGAAGCCAGTGTGGGAGAGGGGCGGTGGAGTGTGGGACGATCGAGAGGAGGAGGGCCGGGAGAAAGATCGAGGGGTCACGATGGACGGCGCTTGTGGATTGTGATTTTGGGGGAGGGGAGTGTTAGGGTTAGGGTTAGGCTGATTTGTGATGGTTTGGGGGGAGGGGCATTATTTTAATTTTATACATATGATTAAATCCAGGTTAGAGAGAGGTTTACTTAACTAACAGAATAAAGTAATTTATATTTTGTGTATGTTTACAGGGGGTTATTTGAATTTAGGGAGAATGGCAGGGGGTTTATATGGATTTTCATATATTTGTAGTGGGTTATATAGAATTTCTCCATTTTGTCAATTCAATCTACATGGATTGGTTCAAAAACCTCATATCGTGCATGCAAACTTAGATTATTGACTTGATTCTCTTTCGTTACCGGGTTGTATCAAATTTAAAAGTAAATTTTTTTATGGTTTCTTTTTATCGTTGAAATCTTTTTATTTCATATGAATTAAATTGTTCTCATGGTAAAATTTAACATTTTAAATTTTTTACATAGTATAATAAGAAATATAATTTTTGAATGGTATAAAATAAATTTTGTATTTTTTAAGGTTAATATGAAAAATAAAAATTTAAGAGTATTTTAGTTATATTTTCATGACTTTAACGGTGTTAGTGAAAAATTAAATAAAAGTTAATTACCATGATAAAAATGTATAATTTTTTAATAATAAATAAAATATTTATAAAAAAATAAATATCATAGTTTTTAGGTATTTTTAGTTTTAAGTCCTCGTAAACTATCGAATTTAGCTATCGATCCCTCACTTCTTCATATTTTGGTTTTAGTCCCTACATTTAAATGATAATTTAGGAATAGGTCCCTCCCAGGGACTAAAAAATAAACTTAATAATTTAGGAATAAGTCCCTCCCAGGGACTTATTCCTAAATTATCTTTAAATGTAGGGATTAAAACCAAAATATGAAGAAGTGAGGGATTAATAGCTAAATTCGATAGTTTACGGGGATTTAAAAATAAAAATCCCTATTTTTTAATGATATATATATATATATATATAAAAGAAAAAACCCAATTATTTTTGAAATCCCGAACACCTTTCACTTTCACAACACGGCATTACTTCGTAACTCGTCTCGTCACAGTCGGGTAACGCACTTTAAGATGTTTTTGAAATACATCCATCTGATCGATGATTTTACATTGCGGGATAAATCTGAACCGTTCATTCGACCTGGACGGGTTACGCAGTCGGACTCTTTCATAAACAGGTCACTAGCGTCAATATCACATACTTAAAGGGACAAGTATGTCATTTTACACCAACAGCAGATACGGTGCGGATGGTTCAGTTCGGCACATCCTGTACAGCTATACTAATTTTGAACGGTGATTTCATATATTCACTCTCGTACCCTATGATTCACCCCTCTTAAAATCATCCGGACCGTTCATAAAACAAAATCAGACGACGATTGTTGAAAGAGAGGGAGAATATCATACCCCGTCTGTTTCTCCGAAATCGGACCGTTCGGAGAGATGACTTATATAAACCAAACCCCGTCTCCACCATTGGAGAGAGAAATGGAGACGCGACGGAGGGCTCGGGCGGCGGAAACTATCGATTGAAGGGATCGGAGTTCCTGACCTTGCTCGGAGGCTGAGGGAGTCCAGCGAGAAGGGGCGGGTGGTCTCCGGGCCCCCCTCCCGGAGGAGGAGCACCAGCGAATCACTTGCTCTTCGAGGTTTGGTTTTTTGTTTCCTGATATCTGATTTTTAGGGGCTAACATTTAGCTTCTGGATTCATTTATTTTTCTTGAGTTCACTTTTTAAGGTTGCACATATATATATTTGTACTTTGAGGGGAAGACCAATCGGTACAATTTCTTCAATTGATCTGTTCCTGTGATCTTTATTTAAAAACATTTACAAATGCTAGATTTATGGAAAGCTCTTTCTATGAGGTAGACAAACCCTGTGATTGTTTATCACTTTATCTGGTGATGCAATTTGATTTTTGATAAATTGAGAAGGGCATGAGGCAAGTCAACCTCCTCGGACCCGATTCATTAGATGTTGATAAAAACATTATAGGAAATTTTCTGATATCCACATACTCACGTGAATAAGGATATCTAACAGGCTAGGATTTGTTATATTGAAAACAGCCGGTCCTTGTGGTCAGTATGTTAAAAGATTTGGCGACTTGGTTATTGAGAAGGGACACAATCCATTTTCACAAAGAGGATCCATTGGAGTGGGGATCAAGTGAATTTCTTTGTTATTCTGTAGGGCATTCCTTATGAATAATCATTGTAGGACCATTGATAAATTCTGAATATTGTGCATAGTGTTATACATCATAATTCTTGAGTTACATCATGCTTGATTATGGGGTTCTATTAAAAACATATGGATATATCGCAGGTGTGGGATTCTTATATGAGATACATATTTTAATCTTTTTGAACATTGTCAGTGCCTAGATTATATGAATGCACGACCCTTTTTTTTATGATCTCTTTATTATTTTAATCAATGTAGGTGGGCTAGATGATCATTTAATATGATTTTATTTGTGCAACTAACATGTCATAGTGGTTTCATGCAGGATACTGTCAAATGCAAGAACAAAGAATACGTTTATGCCAGTGCTCAGTTCCCCATTGTAAAATATGCTGTGAAGTTTTTCTGCTGATGGGGGGGTACTGCAGTGGCTGAAGCACAAACTACCCAAGACAGAATGACTGATCTTGGCAACTTGTCAATGTCTTGGGAAGATTTACTTTCAGAAGTATGAGCTAACTCCCTTTCTAGTTTTATGTGATCGTAGCCAAAATCTGTTTGCTCTGCCTAACTCCATCTATTTTCAGTGTATTTGTTTTATGAGGATTTACATTTACATATATCTAATGGTTGAAGAAATGCAATTGGATTTGATGGCACAACGATTATATGAACTGCCCGATATTTATGGAGATTGCGTGTTATAGAACTAACTACAATATGAAATCTGAATTTTTTATATCTGCACTTTGAGCTACAAAATATTTTGTGTTGTTAAAATAGATAGAATGACTGAATGTGATCATGCCTTTGAGTCAGCATGAGATTTGTGGAAAAAACACTTTCTTGGGTGTCTATTAACTCTAATTTTCACTTTTGCAGGAATGTCTCTTTTATACGGTCCTCCTTGGTGCAATGGAATTATTCTATAGGACATCTATTGAATCTCATACAAATTCTGTGGTAATAATCATATGCTTCCTTATGACCTTTCGATGTTTAAATAAATAAAAAGAATACCTACATTTATTTTACAATCTGTACACTCCCATTAATTCGAAGTTATTGATGTGTCTATTAACTCTAATTTTCACTTTTGCAGGAACGTCTCTTTTATACGGTCCTCCCTGGTGCAGTGGAATTATACTACAGGACATCTATTGACTCTCATACAAATTCTGTGGTAATAATCATATGCTTCTTTATGACCTTTCAATGTTTAAATAAATAAAAAGAACACCTACATTTACTTTACAATTTGTACACTCCCATTAATTCGAAGTTATTGATGATCAATTGCCTAGTATCATGAAGATTTAGGAAAAATTGTACCTCCTGTATTTTTTATACAAATACATTATCTAATGATATTGGATGAGTAGAAAAAATTATTTCTTCAAATTTCTATAAAATGTGGAAGTACATCCTTTGATAAAAATAACATAAATATAGTCAATTGACATATACTCTTTCTTTAAATGTCAATTTCTGATTTGGAGCCCAGCACTATAGAATGCTCTATTCTAAAATTAATTTGCTATTCTATAAGATGGTGGCTACCTTGTGTAATAATTTTTTTTAGAGAATATCACTAGACCATGGAGTTTGTGTCCTTATATTGATTTTAATGCTTATAGCCTTACATAACAAAGTGAAAGTTTTAGAAAAAATATATCTCTTCGAATTCCTTCCCCAACACCTCACTTGGGAATCTCATTGACAACAAATCATTGTACTTCTTGAGTTTTTTTTTTTTTTTTTGAGGCAAATGGTAAGCATATGCCATGATTTTATTGATCAGAACAAATGCCTGTCTGGGTTTGGAATGCCAGACTACTGAATCAGCAGTCCTCTCTTGAAGGGCGATAGTTTGGACTACAAAAATTCAGAAAAGTTATGATGCTATATGATTGAGAAGAAGGGAAGGATGCAATATCATATATCATGGATACAAATTTTCTAAATGAGGTGTATATTGCGGATTCTCAAGGACATTATAGTAGAAGATGACATCCGAGGAAGTGATACAATTCAGAAGGTCACTTTAAATATAAGATCAAGCTTGACCCATCACCACTGTTTACTGACAGTAATGAAGTTGGCAGATATCAGTATAAGGCAAGGGTATTGTCAGTTTTAGAGCAAGTAAGATGGTCAGTCAGGCATATATAACAACACAACTTAGTCATGTTACGACGGATTTTGTTAAACAATAGGGCATACCTTAATTGAATAACACATCAAATTCTTTGATGTAGTACTGTTGACTAATGGAATAATAGTAACTCCTAGATGTTTGAAGCATATTGTATAGCTATGTTGATTTCTTTATCATGCTTTTATTTTTGCTTCCAGTTCCAGATCCATGAAAGCTCATTATTCCATCTAAGGTCCTTTAAAAATGACATATTTTAATAAATATTAGAGAACATATGATGACTTCGCTTTCTATATAAGGTGAAAAAAAATATTGCACTTCCTCTGTCATTCATCTAAAGTGATTGGTTTAGAGAGAGAGTTTACAATGCTGTTTTCCATGGAAAAAGGCTGCATCATTATTCTTGTGGTTGATCTGGTAGGATGAAAGAATAGCGCATAATGAGAAAGTGTCCAACTAGCTATTATCAAAATTACATATCTGAAACAGTATTCCTCTTAAAAGAAAGGGTTGTGATGTTATCAATTACTATAGAACTTAATGAAAATCCTTGTGATTTTAAAGTCTTGTGGGATGATATCCTGCTTGTTGATGTTTGTTTCTCACCATCCATTGCAGATGAAAGATTTGAAAGTGAATGCTTTCAACAAACTGAGGAATCAAAGCAATTTAGGCAGGAATATGAAATGCGCAAAATGAAACAGGTAAATAGATATTGCAATTACATGGATGAATTCCCCTTATATACTCAGCTGCTTGTTCATCTTTTCAAAATATTGTATTTGAGATTTTATATGCAGCTGAATTAACATTACATATCTGAAATTTAGCCATGCTTAGTGACTTTCTTTGTGCATGAGTACCTCGTGAATCTAGATTTTAAGCAATTAAGAAAATTGTCGCCCATTTCATATGCAGCTGAATTAACATTTCATATCTGAAATTCATCCATGCTTATGACTTTCTGTGTGATGTACCTGTTGAACCTAGAACAACCTAATCAATATACTAATTGACCATTCAATAGTTTACTTCGATTTTATAATCTCCCTTGTTTTGTTTGAAACTCAATCTATTTGATAGAGTCAACCTTTCTGCTTAACAGGGACTTGCTCTTTGAGTTCTCTCTTTTATTTTTAAACCGTGCATCTGTAAGTTAAACTTTCCAATAGACCGCCACTGAACTTGATATTTTGTCAATTTAGCAAGAGTGAGCTGAAGAGAATCAAGGGATAAAAGATATCCTACAATCACAGCATGTATGATTTGGGAGCTCTTGTTATATAGTCCATTGTCTGTGTATGTCATCAACAACTGAGCATAATCTTTGCCAAAAACAAAAGACCTAGCATAATCAAGTCAGTCTGATTGTTTGAATTCAGTTGACCTTCACATTCATTGTTTATAATCTCTTTTATCTCTGGATTTCTATATTTGGATCGGTACTATGTATCCAGATTCAATCACTACGCTAGTCCAATAATTAAGGTCTTGCATCTCTGCCCTCAGCCGTTTCCATCAATGAAGGTGCCTCTAGTTTCCCTAAACCAATAAACCATCTCCAAAATCTAGGCTTCTATTCCTCCTCATTTCTAACATTACACGCCCTCTCTGCACACATTTGTTGTAGCATGATGAATTAATAATTTGACCCATGCACCAAATCTACATTCCCAAAACTCTTTCCCCATGCAATGCGACCTATTTTACAGTAATGGAGTCGGCTGTAGATGGGTTTCGTTCTTCCCATCCTGCAAAAGGTGAGTTTCTTGTTGTCATGTAACAGTGTCAAAATGGATAATTATGAGGGGATAAATGGTGGACATTGCAAGAAATGGAAATCACAAACTTTTTCATTAGAAGCATGTCGCAGAGTGATTTTAGTGGCAAGTGGCACCTCAAAATCAAAATGCAAGGTAGTCATAGATGCTTGAAGGAAAGCTGCTATGGCTGTTATAGGGGGGAAAAATCTAGGAAGAGGGATGATACATTGGTACTGATGGAATAATCTTTGCATGGGACGGAGAAAAAAAAATGGGTGTCATGATTTCAGCAATCATGAATAACTAACTCTTAGGCTCCGTTTTGTAACACGGTTTGGGCATATTCCGCTTTTTGAAAAGCTAAAATCCAAAATCGTGTAACCCAAACGGGGTGGATTTCGGTGGAATCAAAAGCTGGATTCTTTTAATTTCTCTCTCGAAATCCGTGTTTTAAAAAGCTCAAAAACAACGATTTTTGGTCGGAATTGATTTTTTGAATTGAAAAGAAACTTTCTTACCAAACATTAAACTCCTTCCAAATATTGATTCCTAAATTTAAAAAAAACATCAAAAAAAAATCAAGGTCTAAAATAATCTTAAAAAGCAGCTTTATTCCAAAAGCTACTTTTCAATATTGTTTCCAAACGGAGCCTTAGTTATTATATTCCTGGTAGCCGGCTTTGAAAATTTGAAATGATTAGTTTTCCTATTGACAAAACCTTGTGCTTCTTTATGTGCATAGTTCCCAAACTAAGATCCAAATCTTAGTCTTGCCATTCATTAGCCATTTTATATTCTCATGTCGCGAAGATCCCATCAATTCAAAATGTTCAGATTTGTATGACATCTATTTCTTCGTGGTTTAGAATGATATAATTATTGGTGATTTTCAAGCTAACACCACTTTAATGCCTATATTTCTTTACTATATGCTCATGAACATTTTTATTCGTTTTTTTTCCAAAAAAAAAAGATAATTTTATTTTCCTTCGGAAACTGATAACTAGTACAAATAAATTGTTGCATATTTTTGGCAGTGTATTTAAGAAATGATCTACCCATCTGAGGTGTTCTGCCATTTGTTTCGACTTACATGGTAAGACCTATTTTCACCATTCATGTTGAAATTAGTATTGTTTTATTGTCTTCATTTTTCATTTTTCGTCCTCATATTTTCTTTCCTAGTATGGCTATGTTCTTGAACTTTGAAAAATTGTCTGCTTTTTTTTCAAGATGTTTGAAATAGACCATGAATGAGTGTAAATAGATATTTAGGTATAATGTATATAACTGCAAGTTTGAAACTTCTAAACTTTTAATTGGATTGTGGGATTTTTAATGGG
The DNA here is from genome assembly GCA_030737845.1 of Acorus calamus. NCBI lineage: Eukaryota > Viridiplantae > Streptophyta > Magnoliopsida > Acorales > Acoraceae > Acorus > Acorus calamus. The sequence continues at coordinate 43,965,698 of CM060858.1, forward strand.
CTAATATTGCACTTCATGGCCAATTTGGGTTGGGTTCATTGGGTTTTAAGGGTAAGCCCAATCTTCTCATGATATGATAAGTGACCCATGAACGATCTAGTCGGATGCTCAAATAGTTTCATTTTTTTAAAATAGTTCTCAGGTTTATTCTATAGCTCCCAACAAAATGAATGAGTTTTTTTCCTCAATATTCATAAACTATCTTTTTTTTTATTGGGAGACCAATATTTGAAATTTTGAATGCAATATCTTTATGATCATTATATAATGAAGCCAACACCTTAGTTATCTTTTTTCTTCATTTTTTTTAAAAATAATATATATAACCATGTAAAAAAAAATCAATTTTGAAGTAAACATGTGAATATGATATGAGGATAGTGGGATGAGGAGGCTGACATACGGAAATTTGAGACCATACTCCCCTCATGAATATGAGGCATACCCCCATAAATTTGCGATGTGAAACATACCCCTTATGTGTGGAGACATACCTCCGCCCCAATGAATCAGAGACATACTCCATGATTCTGATACTAACAATGAATCCCTGACCATACTCCCCCAAGAATCCTAGACATACTGCCTCATTAATCTGAGCCATTGCCACCCATGAATCTTAGATAAAACTCTCATCAGTCATAAACCATACTCCCCCATGAATCGGATACAAACTCCCCCATCAATCCAAGTTGATACAATGAATCCGAGAAATACCGTGAATCCAAAATCATACTCCCTCATGAATATGAGACACACTCACCACATAAATACGACCATGAATATGAGACATACTCCCCATGAATTCTAGAAATAATCCCTCATGAATTTAAGACATGCCTACCTATGAATATGTGAGATACGCATGAATTTAAGACATACCATGATTCTCATACATTCTATGAATCCCTAACCATACTCCCCCATGAATCCTAGACTCCCCGACTTATTCGAGACGTACCCCACTATGATTCCGAGACATAGCAACCCATGAATCCTAGACAAAACCCCATGAATCCTTGAACACCCCCCCCCCCTTTGAATCGCAGACAAACTCTCTATTCAATCCAAGACCATACCATTAATTTGAGAAATACTATGAATCTGAGACTATACCATGAATTCGAGATCATACTCCCTCTTCAAAGAGAGACATGCTCCCCCCATCAATCCGACCTTGAATCTGGGACATAATCCCCATTAATCATAGACATGTTCCACTTCCCCTATTAATCGAAGACATACCTATGCATGAATCTGAGACATACACATAAATCCGTAGGAGACATACCCCGATGAATCCGTGACATACCAAGAATCTCAGACACATCCTACCATGAATCTGTGAGGTACCCTATCACGAATTCAAGACATACTTCTTTACAAATTCATACATACTCTCCCATGAATCTGAGACAATACTCTCACATGAATCCTGGACATACCACACATGAATATGAAAAACCCCTCATGAATTCGAGACATGCCGACCAATGAATCTGAAACATACCCCTTATGTGTCGGAGACGTACCCCCGCCCCCCATGAATCAAAGACATACTCCATGATTCTGATACATACCATGAATCCCTGACCATACTCCCCCAAGACTCCTAGGCAAATTCCCTCATTAATCTGAGTCATTGCCACCAATGAATCTTAGATAAAACTCTCATCAATCCTAAACCATACTCCCCCTTGAATCGGACACATACTCCCCCATCAATCCAAGTCCATACAATGAATCCGAGAAATACCGTGAATCTAAAATCATACTCCCTCGTGAATATGAGACACTCACCTCATAAATACGACCATGAATATGAGACATATTCCCCCTGAATCCTAGAAATAATCCCCCTTGAATTTAAGACATGCCTCCCAATGAATCTATGACATACCCATAAATCTAAGACTTACGGTGATTCTGATAGATACCATGAATCTATGACATACCCCCAAGAATGTGAAATATATCCTTGAATCCAGGATTGCCTTAGTGCATCCAAACATTACTTTCCCATGAATTTGAGATCATACTCTCTCATTAATCCGAGACATATTCCCCCATGAATCCGAGATATTTCTCCCCAAAATTCGAGACCATACCCCCGCCATGAATCAGAGATCATACTCCCTCATGATCTTGAGTTTTTCTTCCACATGAATCCAAGATATACTCTCTCATGAATCCGAGACCATACTATGAATCTGAGAAATTCCATGAATTTGACGTCATACTCCCTCATTAATGCGAGACAAACTACCCCATGAATCTCAGACATAATTCTTCATGAATCCGAGTCATACTCCCCCTTGAATACAAGACATTGACTTTGAAAACGTATTCCACGTGACTTTGAGACATACTTCTCATGAATCTGAAACATACCCCACATGAAACTGAAACATACCCCTCATGAATCCGGATTCATGCGGGGGTGTGTCTGATATTCATGGGATGGTATGTTCTGGATTCATGGGGGAAGTATGGTTTTAAATACTTGTGAGATATTTCTCGTATTCAAGGGTAATAACCCAAGCCCCCCTCCCCTTATGAATCCAAGATATACTCCCATATAAATCCGAGACATACTGATCCATTAATCTAACACATCACCCATGAATCCGAGACATACAGTACCACGAATTTGAGACATATCCACCATGAATCCGAGACACCCCTATGAATCGAGACATATTGAACCATGAGTCTCACACATACCCCCATTAATCGGGGACATACCCCCACATGATTTCGACATTCTTTCCTTGATTCCGATACATACCAAGAATCTAAGACATAATTCTCATTCAATTTTATTCCATACTCATCTCATATATACATACTATGAATCTGCGAGGTACCCTATCATCAATTTGAAACATACTCCCCTATAAATTGATACATATTCCCATATGAATCTGAGACATACCACCAATGAATCCGAGAAACCCCTCCATGAATTCGAGACATACCGAACAATGTACCCGAAACATATGCCATATGAATCGGAGACTAACCCTCCCAATGAATCGGTGACATATTTCATTATTTTGATACATACCATGAATCCCTGACCATACTCCCTCATTAATCTGAGACATTGTCCACCCATGAATCGTAGACAAAACCCCCATGAATCCTACACCACACTCCCCCTTGAATCAGAGACATACTTTCCCATCAATCAAAGACCATACCATGAATCCCAAAATGCCGTGAATCAGTGATCATAATCCCCCATGAATATGAGACAAACTAACCCTATAAATACGACCATGAATCTAAGAGATGCTCCCCATGAATTCTAGAAATTATCTCCATGAATCTATGACATACTTGTCTATTAATTTGTGACATACTCATGAATCTAAGATATACCATGTATCCCTGAACATACTCTTCCGTGAATCCTAGATTCCCCTATTTATCTGACGTATCCCATTATGAATCCGAGACGTACCCTATCATGATTCCGAGACATAACAACCCATGAATCCTAGACAAAACCCCATGAATCCTTGAACACCCCCCTTTGAATCGGAGACATACTCCCCATTCAATCCAAGACCATACCATTAATTCAAGAAATGCTATGAATCTGAGACCATACCATGAATTTGAGATCATACTCTCTCATGAATGAGAGACATGCTCCCCCATCAATCCGACCTCGAATCTGGGACATAATCCCCATTAATCATAGACATGTTCCACTGCCCCCATTAATCGAAGGGACAATAATCTGCTGCTCCTAGACGTGAGTGGAGTATGGCTGCTCCTAGCCAGACAATGCGCCACCTGTGTAGGGTGGGGTCCACTTTTTTTATTTTTTTTATTGCGGGTTCAATTGTTGTGACATTGTGACAATAACTCGGACATGGTTTTAACAGGGTTAGGAACACCCATAATTTTAATTTTTTTGTTTGTTTAATATTTTTGAATTTTAATTTCATTAAATTTTATATTATCAGCTAACAAAAATGAAGCATTTAAGAATATAGTCTCAAACATAATCCACGTATATTTTTATATTTTTAAAATCATATAGAATTATGTACATTTATAAAAGAAAAAATATGTACTTTAATAAATTGAATGATATCATTTGTAGAAAATGTAAAAAAAATTTCAATAAACTATATACTTAGTGACAGTGAGTGGATGAAACTAACGAGGTATATGAGACTGTACTCTGAAAAAGATTTTGTCTAAATAAAACTCTACAAACTAATGTTGAATTTTATTTGAATGTGCATGCATAGTACACAAAATAACATAAAAAATTAAATGCTTCATTTTTTTTAGCTGATAATATAAAATTTAATGAAATTAAAATTCAAACAATATTAAACAAACAAAAAAAATTAAAATGATGGGTCTTCCTAACCCTATTAAAACCATATCTGGTTATTGTCACAATGTCACAACAATTGAACCCGAAATAATAAAAAAAGTGGACCCACCTACACAGGTGGCGCATTGTCCGGCTAGGAGCAGCCATACTCCACTCACGTCTAGGAGCAGCAGATTGTTGTCCTAATCGAAGACATACCTACGCAAGAATCTGAGACATACTCATAAATTCATATGAGACATACCTCGATTAGTCCATGACATACCAATGAATCTCAGATATATCCTACCATGAATCTGTGAGGTACCATGTCATGAATTCGAGACATACTTTTCTATTAATTCATACACTCTCCCATGAATCTGAGACTATACTTCCACATGAATCCTATAAATACCACCCATGAATCCGAGAAACCCTCATGAATCGTGACATGCCGACCAATGAATACGAAACATATCCCTTATGTGTCGGAGACATACCCCCGCCCCCAATGAATCAGAGACGTACTCCATTATTCTGATACTAACCATGAATCCTAGACCACACACTCCTCCATTGAATCGGAGATATACTCCCCTACGACTCCAAGACCATACCATGAATGAAAGAAATGCTATGAATTCGAGACCATACCATGAATTTGAAATCATACACTCATGAATTAGAGATATGCTCCCCTATCAATCCGACTATTAATCTGAGACACACTCCCCATTTATCCTAGAAATAATCCCCTTCGAATTTAAGATATATCTCTCTATGAATCTATGACATACTCATAAATCTAACACTTACTATGATTCATATACATACCATGTATCCTTCAATATACTCTTCCATGAATCCTAAAATCCCCTACGAATCCGAGATGTACCCATTATGAATTGGAGGCGTACCCCACCATGAGTCCGAGACATAGCAACCCATGAATCCTAGACAAAACCCCATGAATCCTTCAAAACCCCCCCTGAATCGGAGACATACTCCCTATTCAATACAAGACAACACCTTTATTTCGAGAAATGTTATGAATCTGAGACCATACCATGAATTTGAGATCATACTCCCTCATGAATGTGAGACATGCTCCCCCACATCAATTCGACCTTGAATCTGGGACATAATCCCCATTAATCATAGACATGTTCCACTCCCCCTATTAATCAAGACATACCTATGCATGAATCTGAGACATACACATAAATCCGTAGGAGACATACCTCGATGAATCCGTGACATACCAATGAATCTCAGACATATCCTACCATGAATCTGCGAGGTACCCTATCACGAATTCAAGACATACTTCTTTACAAATTCATACATACTCTCCCATGAATCTGAGACTTCTCCTACATGAATCATGGGCATACCGCCCATGATTCCCAGAAACCCCTTATGAATTCGAGACATGCCGACCAATGAATCCGAAACATGCCCCTTATGTGTCGGAGACATACCCCCGCCTCCAATGAATCAGAGACATACTCTATGATTCTGATACTAACCATGAATCCTTTACCATACTCCCCCAAAAATCCTAGACATACTTCCTCATTAATCTGAGCCATTGCCACCCATGAATCTTAGATAAAACTCTCATCAATCCTAAACCATACTCCCTCTTGAATCGGGCACATATTCCCCCATCAATCCAAGTCCATAAATGAATCCGAGATATACTCCCCTAGAAGTCCAATACCATACCATGAATGAAAGAAATGCTATGAATTCGAGACCATACCATGAATTTGAAATCACACATGAATTGTAGATATGCTCCTCTATCAATCCGATTATGAATCTGAGACATACTCCCCATTTATCCCAGAAATAATACCCCTTGAATTTAAGACGAACCTCCAAATGAATATATGACATACCCATAAATCTAAGACTTACTATGATTCAGATACATACCATGTATCCCTCAACATACTCTTCAATGAATCCTAGACTCCCCTATGAATCTGAGACGTGCCAATTATGAATCGGAGACGCACCCCACCATGATTCCGAGACATAGCAATCCATGAACCCTAGACAACCACATGAATCTTTGAACACCCCCCCTTTGAATCACAGAAAAACTCCCTATTCAATCCAAGACCATACCATTAATTTGAGAAATACTATAAATCTGAGACCATACCATGAATTCGAGGTCATACTCCCTCCTGAAAGGGTGACATGCTCCCCCCATCATTCCGACCTTGAATCTGGTACATAATCCCCATTAATCATAGACATGTTCCACTCCCCTATTAATCGAAGACATACCTATGCATGAATCTGAGACATACACAAATCCGTAGGAGACATACCCCGATGAATCCGTGACATACCAATGAATCTCAGACATATCCTACCATGAATCTGCGAGGTACCCTATCACGAATTCAAGACATACTTCTTTACAAATTCATACATACTCTCCCATGAATCTGAGCCTATACCCCCACATGAATCCTCGACATACCACCCATGAATCTGAGAAACCTCTCATGAATTCGAGACATGCCGATCAATGAATCCGAAACATACCCCTTATGTGTCGGAGACATACCGCCGCCCCCAATGAATCGGAGACATACTCCACGATTCTGATACTTACCATGAATCCCTAACCATACTTCCCCAAGAATCCTAGACATACTCTCTCATTAATTGAGCTATTGCCACCAATGAATCTTAGATAAAACTCTTATCAATCCTAAACCATACTCCCCCTTGAATCGGACACATACTCCCCCATCAATCCAAGTCCATACAATGAATCCGAGAAATACCGTGAATCCAAAATCATACTCCCTCATGAATATGAGACACACTCACCGCATAAATACGACCATGAATACGAGACATACTCCCCATTAATTGTAGAAATAACCCCCCCATGAATCTAAGACATACCTGCCTATGAACCTGTGAGATACCCATGAATCTAAGACATACCATGATTCTCATAAATTCCACCATGAATCCTAGACTCCCCGACTTATTCGAGTCGTATCCCACCATGAATCCGAGACGTTCCCCACCATGATTCCAATGCATAGCAACCCATGAATGCTAGACAAAACCCCCATGAATCGTAGACCACATACTCCTCAATTGAATCAAATACATACTCCCTAATGAATCTAAGACCATACCATGAGTGCGAGAAATGCTATGAATTCGAGACCATACAATGAATTCGAAATCATACACTCATGAATCGGAGATATGCTCCCCCCATCAATCCGACTATGAATATGAGACATACTCCCCCTGAAACTTAGAAATAATCCCGCTTGAATTTAAGACATGCCTTCCAATGAATCTATAACATACCCATAAATCTAAGACTTACCATGATTCTCATAGATACCATGAATCTATGACATACCCCCAACAATGTGAAATATATCCATGAATCCAGAATTGCCTTCGTGAATCCAAACATTACTTCCCCATGAATCTGAGATCATACTCTCCCATTAATCCGAGACATATTCCCCCATGAATCCGAGATACTTCTCCCCGAAATTCGAGACCATAACCCCGCCATGAATGAGAGATCATACTCCCCCATGATCTTGAGTTTTTCTTCCACATGAATCCAAGACATACTCTCCCATGAGTCCGAGACCATACTATGAATCTGAGAAATTTCAAGAATTTAATGCCACACTCCCTCATTAATGCGAGACAAACTACCCCATGAATCTCAGACATACTTCTTCATGAATTCGAGTCATACTCCCCCTTGAATACGAGACATTGACTTTGAAAACATATTCCCATGTGAATTTGAGATATACTTCTCATGAATCTGAAACATACCCCACATGAAACTGAAACATACCCCTCATGAATCCGGATTCATGCTGGGGTGTGTCTGAGATTCATGGGATGGTATGTTCTGGATTCATGGGGGAAGTATGGCTTTAAATTCATGTGAGATATTTCTCGGATTCAAGGGTAAGAACCCAAGCCCCCCTCCCCTTATGAATCCAAGATATACTCCCATATAAATCCGAGACATAACCCTACATGAATCGGAGGCATACTGATCCTTTAATCTGACACATCCCCAACGAATCCGAGACATGCAGTACCACGAATCTGAGACATATCCACCATGAATCCGAGACACCCCCATGAATCCGAGACATATTGAACCATGAGTCTCACACATACCCCCCATTAATCGGGGACATACCCCCACATGATTTTGACATTTACTCTCCTTGATTCTGATATATACCATGAATCTAAGACATAATTCTCCTTCAATTTTATTCCATACTCCTCTAATGAATCTCAGACATATCCTACCATGAATCTGCGAGGTACCCTATCATGAATTTGAGACATACTCCCCTATAAATTGATACATACTCCCATATGAATCTGTGACATACCACCGATGAATCCGAGAAACCCCTCCGTGAATTCGAGACATACAGACCTATGAACCCGAAACATACCCCATATGAATCGGAGACTAACTCTCCCAATGAATCGTAGTCATATTTCATGATTTTTATACATACCATGAATCCCTGACCATACTCCTTCGTGAATACTAGACATACTCCTTTATTAATCTGAGACATTGTCCACCCATGAATCGTAGACAAAACCACCGTGAATCCTACACCACTCTCCCCCTTGAATCAGAGACATACTTTCCCATCAATCAAAGACCATACTATGAATCCCAAAATGCCGTGAATCAGAGATCATAATCCCCCAAGAATATGAGACATACTAACCCTACGACCATGAATCTAAGAGATGCTCCCCATGAATTCTAGAAATTATCCCCATCAATCTATGACATACTTGTCTATTAATTTGTGACATACTCATGAATCTAAGACATACCATGATTCAGATACATACCATGTATCCCTGAACATACTCCTCCGTGAATCCCTGATTCCCTTATTTATCCGACGTATCTCATTATGAATCCGAGACGTACCCTACCATGATTCCGAGACATAGCTACCCATGAATCCTAGACAAAACTGCATGAATCCTTGAACACCCCCCTTTGAACCGGAGACATACTCCCCATTCAATCCAAGACCATACCATTAATTCGAGAAATGCTATGAATTTGAGACTATACCATGAATTCGAGATCATACTCTTTCATGAATGAGAGACATGCTCCCCCATCAATCCGACCTTGAATCTGGGACATAATCCCCATTAATCATAGACATGTTCTACTCCCCCATTAATCGAAGACATACCTATGCTTGAATCTTAGACGTGCTCATAAATCCATAGGAGACATACCCCGATTCCGTGACATACCAATGAATCTCAGACATATCCTACCATGAATCTACGAGGTATCCTATCATGAATTCGAGACATACTTCTCTATAAATTCATACATACTCCCATGAATTTGAGATTATACTCCCACATGAATACTGGAAATACCACCCATGAATCCGAGAAACCCCTCATGAATTCGTGACATGCCGACCAATGAATCCGAAACATACCCCTTATGTGTCAGAGACATACCCCCGCCCCCAATGAATCAGAGACATACTCCATGATTCTGATACTAATCATGAATCCCATGAATCCTACACCACACACTCCTCCATTGAATCGGAGATATACTCCCCTACGACTCCAAGACCATACCATGAATGAAAGAAATGCTATGAATTCGATATCATACCATGAATTTGAAATCATACACTTATGAATAGGAGATATGCTCCCCTATCAATCCGACTATTAATATGATACATCCCATTTGTCCTATAAATAATCCCCTTGAATTTAAGACATATCTCTCTATGAATCTATGACATACCCATAAATCTAAGACTTACTATGATTCATATATATACCATGTATCCCTCAATATACTCTTCCATGAATCCTAAACTCCCCTACGAATCCGAGATGTACCCATTATGAATCGGAGATGTACCCCACCATGAGTCCGAGACATTGCAACCCATGAATCCTAGACAAAACCCCATGAATCCTTCAACCCCCCCCTAAATCGGAAACATACTCCCTATTCAATCCAAGACCACACCTTTAATTTGAGAAATGCTATGAATCTGAGACCATACCATGAATTCAAGATCATACTCCCTCATGAATGGGAGACATGCTCCCCCCATCTATCCGACCTTGAATCTGGGACATAATCCCGATTAATCATAGACATGTTCCACACCCCCATTTATCGAAGACACACCTACGCATGAATTTGAGACATACTCATAAATCCATAGGAGACATACCCCGATGAATTCGTGACATACCAATGAATCTCAGACATATCCTACCATGAATCTGCGAGGTACCCTAACACGAATTCAAGACATACTTCTTTGTAAATTCATACATACTCTCCCATGAATATGAGACTATACTCCTACATGAATCCTGGACATACTGCCCATGATTTGAGAAACTCCTTATGAATTCGAGACATGCCGACCAATAAATCCAAAACATACCCTTATCTGTCGGAGACATACCCCCGCCTTCAATGAATCAAAGGCATACTCTATGACTCTGATACTAACCATGAATCCTTGACCATACTCCCACAAGATTCCTAGTCAAACTCGCTCATTAATCTGAGCCATTGCCACCCATGAATCTTAGATAAAACTCTCATCAATCCTAAACCATATTCCCCCTTGAATCGGACACATACTCCCCCATCAATCCAAGTCCATACAATGAATCCGAGAAATACCGTGAATCTAAAATTATACTCCCTCATGAATATGAGACACACTCACCTCATACATACGACCATGAATATGAGACACACTCCCCATGAATTCTGGAAATAATCCCCTCATGAATCTATGACATGCCTACCTATGAATCTGTGAGATACCCTTGAATTTAAGACATACCATGATTCTCATACATTCCATGAATCCCTAACCATACTCCCCCATCAATCCTAGACTCCCCGACCTATTCAAGACGTACCCCACCTATGAATCTGTGAGATACCCTTGAATTTAAGACATACCATGATTCTCATACATTCCATGAATCCCTAACCATACTCCCCCATCAATCCTAGACTCCCCGACCTATTCAAGACGTACCCCACCATGATTCCGATGCATAGCAACCCATGATTCATAGACAAAACTCCCATGAATCCTAGACCACACACTCCTCCATTGAATCAGAGATATACTCCCCTACGAGTCCAAGACCATACCATGAATGAAAGAAATGCTATGAATTTGAGACCATACCATGAATTTGAAATCATACACTTATGAATTAGAGATATGCTCCTACATCAATCCGACTATGAATCTGAGACATACTCCTCATTTATCCTAGAAATAATACCCCTTGAATTTAAGACAAACCTCCAAATACATACCATGTATCCCTCAACATACTCTTCCATGAATCCTAGACTCCCCTATGATTCCGAGATGTACCAATTATGAATCACCATGATTCCGAGACATAGCAATCCATGAATCCTAGACAAAACCCCATGAATCCTTGAACACCCCCCCCCCTTTGAATCGCAGACAAACTCCCTATTCAATCAAGACCATACCATTAATTTGAGAAATACTACGAATCTGAGACCATACCATGAATTCGAGATCATACTCCCTCCTAAAAGGGTGACATGCTCCCCCCATCAATTCGACCTTGAATCTGGGACATAATCCCCATTAATCATAGACATGTTCCACTCCCCCTATTAATCGAAGACATACCTATGCATGAATCTGAGACAATACACATTAATCCGTAGGAGACATACCCCGATGAATCCGTGACATACCATTGAATCTCAGACATATCATACCATGAATCTGCGAGGTACCCTATCACGAATTCAAGACATACTTCTTATAAATTCATACAGACTCTCCCATGAATCTGAGACTATACCCCCACATGAATCCTGGACATGCCGATCAATGAATCCGAATCATACCCCTTATGTGTCGGAGACATACCGTCGCCCCCAATGAATCGGAGACATACTCCACGATTTTGATACTTACCATGAATTCCTAACCATACTCCCCCAAGAATCCTATACATACTCTCTCATTAATCTGAGCCATTGCCACCCATGAATCTTAGATAAAACTCTCATCAAATCCTAAACCATACTCCCCCTTGAATCGGACACATACTCTCCCATCAATCCAAGTCCATACAATGAATCCGAGAAATACCGTGAATCCAAAATCATACTCCCTTGTGAATATGAGACACACTCACCACATAAATACGACCATGAATATGAGACATACACCCATGAATTGTAGAAAATAATCCCCCCATGAATCTAAGACATACCTGCCTATGAATCTGTGAGATACTCTTGAATCTAAGAGATACCATGATTCTCATAAATTCCACCATGAATCCGAGACGTACCCCACCATGATTCTAATGCATAGCAACCCATGAATGCTAGACAAAACCCCCATGAATCGTAGACCACATACTCCTCAATTGAATCAAATACATACTCCCTAATGAGTCTAAGACCATACCATGAGTGCGAGAAATGCTATGAATTCGAGACCATACAATGAATTCGAAATCATACACTCATGAATCGGAGATATGCTCCCCCCATCAATCCGACTATGAATATGAGACATACTCCCCCTGAAACTTAGAAATAATCCCCCTTGAATTTAAGACATGCCTTCCAATGAATCTATAACATACCCATAAATCTAAGACTTACCATGATTCTCATAGATACCATGAATCTATGACATACCCCCAGCAATGTGAAATATATCCATGAATCCAGAACTGCCTTCGTGAATCCAAACATTACTTCCCCATGAATCTGAGATCATACTATCCCATTAATCCGAGACATATTCCCCCATGAATCTGAGATACTTCTCCCCAAAATTCAAAGACCATACCCCCGCCATGAATGAGAGATCATACTCCCCCATGATCTTGAGTTTTTCTTCCACATGAATCCAATACATACTCTCTCATGAATCCGAGACCATACCATGAATCTGAGAAATTCCTTGAATTTGACATCAGACTCCATCATTAATGCGAGACAAACTACCCCATGAATCTCAGACATACTTCTTCATGAATTCGAGTCATACTCCCCCTTGAATACGAGACATTGACTTTGAAAACATATTCCCCGTTAATCATAGACATGTTCCACTCCCCCCATTAATCAAAGACATACCTACGGATGAATCTGAGACATACTCATAAATTCATAGGAGACATTCCCTGATGAATCCGTGATATACTAATGAATCTCAGACGTATCCTACCATGAATCTGCGAGGTATCCTGTCATGAATTCAAGACATACTTCTATACAAATACATACATACTCTCCCATGAATCTGAGACTATACTCCCACATGAATACTGGACATACCTCCCATGATTCTGAGAAACCCCTCATGAATTTGAGACATGCCGACCAATGAATTCGAAAATTACCCCTTATGTGTCGGAGACATCCCCCCGCTTCCAATGAATCAGACATAATCCATAATTCTTATACTAACCATGAATCTCTTGCCATACTCCCCCAAGAATCCATGACATACTCCCTCATTAGCCATTGCCACCCATGAATCTTAGATAAAACTCTCATCAATCCTAAATCACTCCCCCATGAATCGGATACATACTCTCCCATCAATCCAAGTCCATACAATGAATCCAAGAAAATCATACTCCCTCATGAATATCAGACAAACTCACCTCATTAATACGTCCATGAATATGAGACATGCCTCCCTATGAATCTATGACATACCCATAAATCTAAGACTTACTATGATTCTGATAGATACCATGAATCTATTTCATACCCCCAAGAATGTGAAATATATCCTTGAATCCAGGACTGCCTTAGTGAATCCAAACAGTGCTTCCCCATGAATCTGAGATCATACTCTCTCATTAATCCGAGACATATTCCCCTATGAATCCGAGATATTTCTCCCCAGAATTCGAGACCATACCCCGCCATGAATCAGAGATCATACTCCCTCATGATCTTGAGTTTTTCTTCCACATGAATCCAAGATATACTCTCTCATGAATCCGAGACCATACCATGAATCTGAGAAATTCCATGAATTTGACGTCTTACTCCCTCATTAATGCGAGACAAACTACCCCATGAATCTCAGACATAATTCTTCATGAATCCGAGTCATACTCCCCCTTGAATACGAGACATTGACTTTGAAAACGTATTCCACGTGAATGTGAGACATACTTCTCATGAATCTGAAACATACCCCACATGAAACTGAAACATACCCCTCATGAATCCGGATTCATGCGGGGGTGTGTCTGAGATTCATTTGATGGTATGTTTAGGATTCATGGGGGAAGTATGGTTTTAAATTCATGTGAGATATTTCTCGGATTCAAGTGTAAGAACCCAAGCCCCCCTCCTCTTATGAATCTAAGATATACTCCCACATAAATCCGAGACATACCCCTACATGAATCGGAGACATACTGATCCATTCATGTGATGGTATGTTTAGGATTCATGGGGGAAGTATGGTTTTAAATTCATGTGAGATATTTCTCGGATTCAAGTGTAAGAACCCAAGCCCCCCTCCTCTTATGAATCCAAGATATACTCCCACATAAATCCGAGACATACCCCTACATGAATCGGAGACATACTGATCTATTAATCTGACACATCCCCAATGAATCCGAGACATACAGTACCACGAATCTGAGACATATCCATCATGAATCTGAGACACCCTCATGAATCCGAGACATATCGAACCATGAGTCTCACACATAACCCCCATTAATCGGGGACATACCCCCACATGATTTTGACATTTACTCTCCTTGATTCTAATGCATACCATAAATCTAAGACATAATTCTCCTTCAATTTTATTCCATACTCCTCTAATGAATCTCAGACATATCCTACCATGAATCTGCGAGGTACTCTATCATGAATTTGAGACATACTCCCCTATAAATTGATACATACTCCCAGATGAATATGAGACTATACTCACACATGAATTTGAGACGTACCACCAATGAATCCGAGAAACCCCTCTGTGAATACGAGACATACCGACCTATGAATGCGAAACATACCCCATATGAATCTGAGACTAACCCTGCCAATGAATCGGAGGCATATTTCATGATTTTGATACATACCATGAATCCTTGACCATACTCCTTGGTGAATACTAGACATACTCCCTCATTAATCTGAGACATTGGCCACCCACGAATCATAGACAAAACCCCCGTGAATCCTACACCACACTCCCCCTTGAATCGGAGACATACTTCCCCATCAATCAAAGACCATACCATGAATCCCAAAATGCCGTGAATCAGAGATCATAATCCTATTCATGAGGGGAGTGTAGTCATGGATTCAAGTGGGATATGTCTCAGTTTCATGGGTGTAAACCCAAGAACCCCCCTCCTTTCCATGAATCCAAGAGATACCCCCCATAAATCTAAGACATACTTCTTGATTGTGATACATAACATCAATCTCTAACCATAATCCCCCATAAATCTTATATATACAGCCCCATTAATCTGAGGTGTATATCACCATGAATCCGAGACATAACCACCCATGACTCTGAGACATAACACCCATAAATCTGAGACCATACTCCCCCATTTAATCCGAGACATACTGCTTAGGAATCCAAGGCCATACCATGAATCCGAGACATACTGCTTAGGAATCCAAGGCCATACCATGAATCCGAGAAATGCCATGTATTTGACATCATACTCCCTCATGAATGAGAGACATACTCCCCCCATGAATCCGATCATAATCTTATTCATTCTCCCCCATGAATCTATGACACACCTACCTGCCCATGAATTAGAGACATACTCATGAATCCATGGGAGACATACCCCCATGAGTATGAGACATCCACGAATCCGTGATATACCCATAAAAAAATTCAAGACATACCCTTCATTATTATAAGATAGTACTCCGTGAATTTGAGACCATACTCGCCTCATGAATCCGAGACATACTTCCCATGAATCTGCGACGTACCCGATCATGAATCCGTGATACTCTCCCATGAATATGAGCCATTCCTCCCCCATGAATCCTTGACCATACTCCCACCTTGAATCCTAGAAATACACCTTATTGAATATAACATTATATCATAAATATGATAAATGCTATGAATCCGAGATCATACTCCTTTATGAATGAGAGACATACTCCATACCGGCCCATGAATCGAAGACATACACATGGATCATTGGAGACATACCTCCATGAATCCATGACATACCCATGAATCCCATGAATATGAGGTATGCTCTCACCCAATGAATCTGAGACATAACCCTCTTGAATCGGAGACGTACTCCGCCATAAATCCGGGACTATAAGTCTGATACATAACCCCCCCCCCCCATGAATCCGACAAATACTCCCCCCACATATTCAAGACATACCCCTCATTAATATAAAACATAATACTCTTTGAATTTGAGGCTATACTCCCCTTATGAATCCGATACATATCCTACCATGAATCTGCTACGTACCCTATCATGAATTCGTGACACTCCCTCATAAGTCCAAGACATACCCCCATGAATATGTGACATATCCATGAATTCGAGACATACGGACCCAACACTTACCCACATGAATCTAAGACATTCCCCCCATGAATCGGAAACATACCCCACATGAATCCGAGAGAAACTCCTCCATGATTCTAATATATACCATGAAGCTCTAACCATACTCCCCATGAATCCTAGACATACTCCCCATTAATTTGCGAAGTACTCCTCCATGAATCCGAGACATAGTTACATATGAATCAGAGACATGACCCCAATGAATATGAGACTATATCTCCCTTGAATCGGAGACATACTCCCCGGTGAATCCAAGACCATACCATGAACCCGAGAAATGCCATGAATTTGAAATCATGCTCCCTAATGAATGAGAGACATACTCACCCCATGAATACGATCATGAATCCGAGACATAGTCTCCCATGAATCCTAGAAATATTCCCCCCATGGATATGAGAAATACCCGCTTATGAATACGAGGCATACACACGAATTCGAGGCATATTCACTCATGAATCCTGGACATACCCCCATGAATTTGAGACATACCCGGATTCATTAGGGGAGTATGGTCATGGATTCAAGTGGGATATGTCTCGGATTCACGGTATAAACCCGAGAAAGCCCGCCCCCCTCCCATGAATCCAAGACATACTTCCTGATTCTGATACATACCATAAATCTCTGATCATAATCCCCCCATGAATCCTAGACATACTACCCCGTTAATATGAGATTTACCGCACCATGAATTAGAGACATAGCCACCCATGAATCTATGACCTTGCTACCCCTTTAATTTGAGACATACTACGTAGGAATCCAAAACCAGTCCATTAATCCGAGAAATGTCATGAATCCTAGACATACTCCTTACCGCTCCATGAATGGGAGACATACTCCTCCCATGAATCCTATAATACTCCCCCATGAATCTATGACACATCTACTTGCTCATGAATTCGAGACATACCTCCCATGAATATGAGACATACCCATTAATCCGGGATATACTCCCCTATTAATTTGTGACATACTCCCCCAACGAATCCAAGATATAACCCCCTTAAATCGGAGACGTACTGTGTCGTAAATCCAACACCATGTATCTGATTCCGAGAATAAGTCTTTCGTTAATCTGAGACACACTCCCCCATGAATTCTAGATACTCTCCCACAAATCTGAGACATACCCCCACATGAATCCAAGACATACTCCATGATTCCGAGACATACCATGAATCCCTGACCATACTCTCCCATTAATCCGATACGTACCCCACCATGAATCCAAGACATAGCGACTCATGAATCCGAGACATGATCCCCATGAAACCTAGACCACTCTCCCTCCTTGAATCCAAGGTATACTCCCCCATGAATCTGAGACATGATCCCCATGAATCCAAGACCACTCTCTTCCCTTGAATCCAAGGCATATGCTCCCATGAACCCAGGAAATGTCACGAAACCGAGATCATACATGCCCATGAATCTGAGACATACCCATGAATCCATGGGAGACATACCTTCCATGAATCCGTGACATACCCGTGAATTTGAGACATACTCCCCCAAGGAATTCATGACATAACCCCTTTGAGTCAGAGATGTACTCTGTCAAAAATACGAGAACATGAATCCAAGACATACTCCCCCCATGAATGCGATCATGTTAATGAGACATACCCCATGAATCCTAGAAATAATGGCCCAAAAATCTGTGACATACTCATGAATCCATCGAAGACATACCTCCTATGAATCTAAGACATGCATAAATTTATGGCACACCTATGAATCAAGGACATACTCCCTCATGAATCTGCGGCATACTCCCACACGAATTCGAGACATAACCCTCATGAATCGTAGATGTACTCCGCCATAAATCTGAGACCATGAATCCAATATATACCACACCACATGAATCCAAGACACACTCCCCACTAATCTGAGACATATTCCCTCCACGAAATATAGACATACCCCTGTTTAATCAAGACATAGTACTCCTTGAATTTGAGACCATACTCCCCTTGTGCATCTAAGACATATCCTACCATAAATCTATGACGTACCCTGTCATGAATTCGTGGCATACTCCCCCATGAATTCGAGACCATTCTCCCTCATGAATCCAAGACCGTTCTCCCCCATGGATCCAACACATACTCCCCACGAATCTGCAACATATTCCCCATGAATCTGAAACATTCCACCCAAGTGTATGCTAGACTTTAACCTTCATTAATCCGAGACATACTTCCCCACGAATCCTCCATAGTATATCTAAGACATACTCTCCTAGAATACTAGACCTCTCCCCTACCCCGAACATGAGACATACTCTACCCATAAATCTGAAATATACTCTCCCACGAATCTAAAACAATGAATCTGAGACTATACTCCCTCATGAATCTGTGACATACCCATCCATGAATTCAAGAGATACCCCCATCAATTTGAGACTCCCCCCATGAATCTTAGCATTACTCTTCCATGAATCCGTGACATACTCATCCATGAATCTGAGAGATACCCCCATTAATCCGAGACTCCCCCCATGAATCTTAACATTACTCCTCCATGAATCCGGGACTCCCCCCATGAATCTTAACATTACTCCTCCATGAATCCGAGAATACCGACCCATGAATCTAACATACCTCCCAATGAATTGGAGACATACCCGCACATGAATCCAAGACAAACTCTTTGACTATTCCTATACATTTTATGAATTCTTGACCATACTCCCCCTTAAATCCTATACATACTCCCCCATTAATCTGAGACCAACCCCCCCTCCTTGAATCCGAGACATTCCCCCATGAATCTGAGAAATGCCATGAATACAAGATCATAATCTTTCATGAATGGGAGACATACTCCCCCCATGAATATGACTATGAATTTGAGACATACTCCTCCATTAATCCTAGAAATACTCCTTCCATGAATCCATCAGAAACATACCCCCCATGAATCTAACACATACTCATGAATCTGTGACATACCCATGATGACATACCCCCCATGAATCTGAGGCATACTCCCCTAATGAATTCGAGACATAACTCCCTTGAACCGGAGACGTACTCCACCATAAATTCGAGACCATAAATCTGATACATATCCCCCATAAAGACATACTCTTCTAGAAATGTCCCCCATGAATCTAAGACATAGTACTCATTCAATTTGAATTCATACTCCCTCATGAATCCGAAACATATCTCACCATGAATCCCCAAGGTACCTTATCATGACTCCGAGACGTACTCCCCTATGAATTCAAGACATACTACCCCATGAATCCGAGATTGTACCCCCCCCCCCCCCCCCCCCATGAATCCGAGAACCCTCCCCCATTAATCCCAAACATACCAATCGATGAATCCGACACATAACCCCCCATGTATCCAAAACATACTCCCCATGAATCGGAGACATACCCCCACATGAATCCCAGACATGCTCCTCCATGATTCCAATATATACCATGAATCCCTGACCATACTCTCTCATGAATCTGAGACATAACCCCAATGAACCAGAGACCATAACATCCCTTGAATTTGAGGCATACTCCCCCATGAATCTGAGACATACTCCCCATGAATCTGTGACATACCCCCATGAATCCGTGACATACCCCCTCATGAATCTGGATTCATGAGGGGGTATGTCACGGATTCATGGGGGTATGTCACAGATTCATGTGGGGAGTATGGTCTTGAATTGATGTGGGATATGTCTCGGATTCATGGGTGTAACCCGAGACACCCCCCCCCCCTCAATGAATCCGAGACATATTCCCACATGAGTCCAAGAATACTCCAATAGGTAACATATCCCCACATTAATCCAAGACATATCCCACCATGAATCGGTGACATACCCTCTTATGAATCCAAGACATACTTTTCCATGCTTCTGATACATAGCATGAATCCCTGGCCAAGCTCCCCCCTTTAATATGAGACATAACCCCATGAATGCGAGACCATGCCCCCCCCTTTAATCCGAGGCATACTCCCCAAGGATCCAAGACCATACCATGAATTCGACATCATACTCCCTCATGAATGAGAGATTTACTCCCCCCATGAATCCGAGACATACTACCCTATGAATTCTACAATTACTCTTCTATGAATCTGAGACATACCTGCTCATGAATTCGAGACATACCCATGAATCCATCAAAGACATACCCCCCATGAATCTGAGACGTACCTATGAATCCGTGACATACTCACAAATCCGAGACATACTCTCCCAACAAATCCAAGACATAACCCTTTTAAATCGGAGATGTAATCCGCTATAAATCCGAGACCATGAATCCGATTCCGAGGATAACTCCCCAATGAATCTAAGATATAGTACTCTCTAATTTGAATCCATACTTCCTTCATGAATCTAAGATATATCCTACCATGAATCTACGAGGTACCCTATCATGGATCCAAGACATACTCCCCCATGCATCCGAGGTCATACTCCTACATGAATCATAGACATACCCCCATGAATCCGAGGTCATACTCCTACATGAATCATAGACATACCCCCATGAATCCGAGAAACCCCCCCATGAATCTGAGACATACCGACCAATGAATCTGACACATACCTTTCATGAATCCAAGACATACCGCCCATGAATCGGAAACATACCCCGCATGAATCCAAGACATGCTTCCCCCAATGAATCCGAGAAATGCCATGAATCTAAGACATACTTCCTCCAATGAATCCGAGAAATGTCATGAATCCAATATCATACTCCCTCATTAATGGGATACATAGCCACCCATGAATCTGAGACATAACCCCCATGAATTCGAGACCATACTCCTCATTTGAATCCGAGACATACTCCCCAATGAATCAGGATCATACCGTGATTCTGAAAAATGCCATGAATCCAAGATCAGACTCCCTCATGAATGGGAGACATACTCCCCCATGAATCCGAGATCATACTCCCTCATGAATGGGGATATACTCCACTCCCCCCATGAATATGATCATGAATCCGAGATGTACTCCTCCATGAATCCTAGAAATACCTCTCCCCATGAATCTGAGATATACTGGCCCATGAATTCGAGACATACCCATGAATTCATCAGAGACATACCCCCCCACAAATCCAAGTCGTACCTGAATCTAATACAGACTCCCCCATGAATCAAATAAATACTTCCCAACGAATTCGAGACATAACCCCCTTGAATCGAAGACGTTCCCTGCCATAAATATGAGACCTTGAATACGATATATACCCCGCCCATGAATCCGAGACACATTCCCCTACTAATCTGAGACATACTCCCCCCCACAAATTCTAGACATACTCCTCATTAATCGAAGACATAATATTCTTTGAATTTGAGACCATACTCCCCTCATGAGTTTGTGACATATCCTATCATGAATCCATGACATACTCCCCATGAATCTGAGACCATTCATGAATAAGAGACTATGAATGCGCGACACTCCCCCATGAATTTGCGACATGCCCAAGAATTTGAGACACACACCCCAAGTATTTGAGACATAACCCCCATTAACCCAAGACATACTCCCCCATGAATCCTCGACTGTATATCCAAGACATAATCGTTTATGAATACGAGACCTTCCCCCTCCCTCGAATATCAGACATACTCCAACCATGAATCTGAAACATAATCCGAGTTCAGGAATTTGAGATCATACTCCTCCATGAATTTGAGACATACCCATGAATCCGAGACATACCAACCTATGAATCTGAGAGATACCCCCATCTATTCGAGACTCCCCCCATAAATCTTAGCAATACTCCCCCCTTGAATCCAAGACATACCGACCGATGAATCTAAGATATACCCCTCCATGAATCGGAGACATATCCCTTCGGGCGGAGCCACCTTGGGCTACCCCCACTGGTCCAAGGTGTATTAGCAATTGGGGCTCACGCCTTTCTCCCCTAGCTCATTTGTTACCTGTGAATTTTAATATGATAGTAAATTCATTAAACTCTTATGATGAAATAGTAAATTGCACAAACAAAAAAATATGATAATGTGTGTTTTTATCAAAAATTTTATCGAAGTCAGTTGTCCAATGAATTGTTTTGATAATCAATATGTTGATAAAAAAATATTAATTTATTTGACTTGTTCTCATGAATTCGAGACATACTCCTCCACGATTTTGATATATTCCATGAATCCCTGACCATACTCCCCTATGAATCAGAGACCATACTACCCCCTTGAATCTAAGATCATACCATGAATCCGAGAAATGACATGAATCCGAGATCTTTCTCCCTCATGAATAAGAGAAATACTCCCCCCATACGTATGACCATTAATCGGAGACATACTCCCCCCATGAATCTAAAATATACCCGTCCAAAAATCTAAGACATACCATGAATTCGTGACATACTCTCCCCGTGAATTTGAGACATACTCCCCTAACGAATCCAAGACATAACCCCCTTGAATCAGAGGAATCAAAGACCATGAATCTGACACATACCCCCCCCCCCCACCCCTCCCCATGAATATGAGACACACTCCCCCATTAACCTGAGACATACTCCTCCCACGAATGCTAGATATACCCCTCATGAATATAAGACAAATTACTCCTTCAATTTGAATCCATACTCCCCTCATGAATCCGAGATATATGCTACCATGGATCTGCGAGGTACCCTATGATGAATATGAGACATACTCTCCTGTGAATCCAAAACTTACTATCCCATGAATCGAAGACGGTACCCCCACATGAATTTCGAGACATACTGCCCATGAATCCGAAAAACCCACCATGAATCCGGGACATGGCGATCGATGGATCCAATACATACCCCCCATGAATTGGAGACATACCCTACATGAATCCGAGACATATTCCTCCATGATTCCTATACATACAATGAATCCCTGACCATACTCCCCCCTGAGTCCTGGACATACTCCCCCATTAGTGACGTACCCCACCATGAATCTGAGACATAGCCACCCATGAATGCGAGACATAACCCCCATGAATCCAAGATATACTACCCTATGAATCTAAGGCCATACCATGAATCCGAGAAATGTGAATCCGAGATCACACTCCTCATAAATAAGAGACATATCCCCCCCCTATGAATCTTAGACATACTCCCCCATGAATCTTAGACATAACTGTCCATGAATTCGAGATTACCGAGACATACTCCCCCCATGAATTCTAGTCATTCCTCCAATGAATCTAAGACATAGTACTCTTTCAATCTCAATCCATACTCTCATGAATTCGAGATATCTTACTATGAATTTATGAGGTACCCTATCATGAATCCAAGACATAATCCCCTGCGAATCAGAGACCATGCTTCCACATGAATCCGACACATTCCCTACCAAACATAACCCCCATGAATCAAGACATACTCCACGATTCCGATACATACCATGAATCCCTGACCATACCCCCCCATGAATCTTAGACATACTCCCCCATTAATCTGACACGTACTTTACCATGTATCCAAGATATAGACACCCATGAATCCGAGACCATACTCCCCCCTTGAATCCGACACATACTCCCCTATGAATCCAAGACCATACCATGAATCTAAGACCATACTCCCTCATGAATGGGAGATATACTCCCCCATGAATCCTAGAAATACTCCCTCCTTAAATCTAGAGTTCTTCCCCTCAATCTTAACTGATGTCATCTTTCATAATATCATCCCGTGAGTGGCGTCCATCATTCTTGATTATCTTGAGCCCACCAGAAGCCTTCTGCCATCCAAGCATCCACTAGAGTTTGCTCATACTCCCAATTAGACATTCTAGTGCCATGACGGTGAGCGATCTACCTGTTCGATCGTTTCCTGACCATTCCGCTCATGCTCAACCCAATTTGTCTTGCTGAGACTAATTCTTTTTGGTAAGTTGTTTCTCCTCCTAGCACTGACATTTTGCGATATTGTCATACAAATGGATGGAAAACCAAGACATCCATGGGTGTTCCACATGTGTTGATTGAGTGATGCTGCGAAGCATCATTTCTAGGTCTAATCCAACCTCTCCATCCGTACCTACCCGTTCACTTGGCACCTAGGGATGTCACATTCTCCCATGAGATTTGATTATGCAATACATTCATTGCCTTTTGACCTTTGGGGACACTCCACCAGAAAGGTCCCCTAAAAGCCTTTCGAGCCTGGGTCTTCTATGTAATATCCTTCTGGCTTTCCAAGCCTGATCCTTCTACGCATGATCTTTATGAGCATTAACCTTTTGAGATCTAGCAGTCGACTTAACTCTTATTCACACCCATCACATTTGTGTCGTATGATCTCCCTAAACCTAAATTGCACACTTGTCCCCTCCAAATCACGGTGTTACTTGAAGGTTGCACGCACATCTTCAATAACACAGTGGCATAGCTAATATTTTGAATTAACATATTTCTACTCATAATCTTTATGAGCATTAACCTTTTGAGATCTAGCAGTCGATTCAACTCTTATTCACACCCATCACATTTGTGTCATATGATCTCCCTAAGCCTAAATTACACACTTGTCCCCTCCAAATCACGGTGTTACTTGAAGGTTGCACACACATCTTCAATAACACTGTGGCATAGCTAATATTTTGAATTAACATATTCCTGGGTCTCAGACAAGGTCTCCAATGACTAATCGATTGTGTTAGTGTACACATACGAACATCCAATTGATCTGTGCATATGACTGCTTCTTTTAGATCAACCTCTTGAGACCACGGTTGAGTGCAAGGTGATGAAACTTGAATCAAGTTTCATCACCTTGCATTCAACTATGGTCATAAGAAGTTGATCAAAAGAAGCGGCCATGTACATAGATCGATTGAATGTTCATATGCGTATAGTAACACAATCGAAAGGCCTAGGAATATTGTTAAGTAAAATATTAGCCCTTCCATTGTGTCATTGAAGACATGCATGTAACCTTCAAAGAACACCGCAATCTGGAGGGGGCAAGTTTATAATTTAGGGAGCTCGCATGGCACAAATGTCATGAGTCTGAATAAGAGTTTGATCATGCTCAGAAAGATCATACGTAGAAGGATCACGCTCGGAAGGCGAGAAGGATAATATGTAGAAGACCCCGGCTCGAAAGGCTTTAGGAGACCTTTCTCTCGTGGAGTGTTCACAAATGACAAAAGGCAATGGATCTATTGCATAATCATATCTCATGGGAGAATGCGACATCCCTATGTGTGGCAGGTTCATGAGGCATTGATAAGATGAAGTGGACAACTGATCATGGGATGACAATGGATCAGCGTTAATGCCAAGTGGGCGTGTAGGTGCAAATGTAGGGGTTGGATGAGACCTAGAAATGATGTTTTTCCCAATCAAGACATGAAGGTCATGGACAAAATCATAAAATATGAAACACTCATGGATTTTGTGGCTGTGCATCCAATGGTATGACAAAATGTTAGTGTTAGGGGAGTTGCTGTAGATACCCCAATTTTGACCGTCCAGAGAGACAGAAAATACTTCAAGTAACACACGGAAATATCCCACAGTTGGACATCAAGTAGAGAACCGAAGTTCAGGAACCGGAAACCCTAACCCTAAACCTAAACCTAAACTAGGAACCCTAAACCTAAACCGGGAACCCTAACTTAAACCTAAACCGGAAACCCTAACCCTAACCTAACCCTAAACCCAAACCCTAAACCTAAACCGAGAACCCTAACCTAAACCGAAAACCCTAACCCTAACCTAAACCTAAACCTAAACCGGAAACCCTAACCCTAGACCTAAACCTAAACCCTACCCCAAACCAGAACCCCACCTAAAGAAAAAAACCCTAAAACCCTGAGCCCCTGGCAATGGGCGGCTAGCCCTAACTAGCCGCCCCAAACCAGGCGGCTAGTTAGCACTAGCCCCCCCCCCGGCCGACTTTGGACCAGTCCCCTGGATGGGACATAAAGCAGTATTAAATGCTGATCATTGCGGCGGGTCATGACCTTTAGCCGCCCTCTCTTGGCCGGATCAACCCAAGTAACCGACCCAAGCCACCGCCTGTCAGAGATGGGACGTTTGGCAGGTCATGATAGGGGCGGCTACTCCTGGTAGCCGCCCCATCCTGGGCGGCTAGTTGGAACTAGCCGCCCTTCACCTTGTCT
>CM060858.1:44002922-44027922 GCA_030737845.1 Acorus calamus
TGGGTGGGGTTGCATGATATGGGATAATGTATATATTAAGGGGTGGGGTTGTAATATTTTAAACAATGCTGGGGTGGGGAAAAAATGGGATTGGGTGAGTATATGGTGGGGTGGAAATCACTGCCCCCTTTGGTGTAAATAGCCGACAGCTGATTAAGAGATCTGGACCGTTTCCGTTACAGATACACCAGAAAAAAAGCTCCACAGATCGTACACTCTACGGGGGTGTTTGGCAGCACTGATAATCAGTGATTATTTGGCTTTTTGCTGATTATAACCTCTTTAAGTGCGTTTGGTTGGGATCAATTGTACAGTGATTATTTCCTCATTCAGAGAAAATGTACTGAAAAAAGATCAGCTCGCTTACCTAGATGAAATAATCGGGAAACTCATTCAGCACTTTGGTCCGCTTGTGAAAAGACGAATGTACCCCTGTTACTTTGTTGTTTTTACATAAGGTATTTAAACCCTTTTTCATCTAATGGTGCCTTCTCTCTCCTTCAAAACTTCTGCTGGACGAACCATCCCCAAATAACCAAAACACACAGCAAATAAACCCTAATCGATTTTCTTGTTCGACCTACCTTTGTCTTCTGCGCCGAAAACCCAAAAAACGGTCGAGTAAAACCCAAGAAGAGGATCTCCCTCTAGAAGACCATGGTGTTGGTCGATTGATCCTACACTCCGAATTGATTCCTCCTCACGAAACAGGCCGATACACTCCGATCTCCCTCTCCCGGTCTCCAACAAGCCGTCCGACACTCTGCTTCTTTGGATCTCCTCCCCTTCAGCGATCTAGGTAAACCCGGGACCAAATCTCCTCTGCTCATATTTATTTCTTCAGATCTGTTGATCTTAGGGTTTGATGTAGATGAACAAGGTTAGGGTTGATCTTAGGGTTTCATGTAGACGAATCTATAGGGAGTGTCGGCTTAAATCTGTGCTTTGTTTCATTGTTGGGTAGATCAGATGCAATGATAAGTGATTGTTTGGACTTTTTATATCAAAACCTGATTTTTTGAAGTGGGATTGCCCGTAGATCATGATTTTATTGATTGGTGATGTTTAAGATTTGTGGTACTGGGGTGGAAGTGGACAATGAATGAGGATATAAAGGATTTTTTGTTATTATTTTGTTTTTTTGGAGGGGTTTTATGGGAAGAGAAGACTCTCCTTCTCATTCTGAATAACAAAAAGTAAGCATTTTTTTGTTTGTTTAGCATTCGTGAAATTAATTTCTAATTTTATGCCAAAATTTTGGTTGTGTGATTGACGTTAAACAAATGTTGGCTGTGTGGGGCTTCAATGCATGTTCTTTTGAGTGTATTTGTACTTCTATATTGAATTATATATTTTTCTTGATTTGAAGGGGGGTGTTTCTTTGAAGAAAAATTCACAGTGTGATTATTCAAGGGGGAGGTTCCGTTATGGAGTAACGTTATTATTTATTTTAAAAAGAACTAATATTATTATGGTTTTTTATCCAAGGGAACCCCTTGCTTAACTTTTGTGTTTTTTCAGTCAATATATATAAGTATGCTGCTTTGGTCATTGCATATGTGATGTCACCTTGGAAAAAACTAGCTTAGCCTCATGGGGTTTGTTTTCTCTTCATCTTCCTGTAGACTCTGTGATCAAGACATCATATCGTGATAGGTACATTACCTTAGCCTCATGGGGTTTGTTTACTCATCATTGATAATATAACATTTGCATTGGACAGAGATGCAAGAGCACAGCATAAATAAGTTCTACATCTATGATATCAGTCATGTTTTTCTTATATTTCTAAATTTTCTTTGTGGAATGTATCAAGCTAGCTATATTAACATAAAAAGAAAAAATAAAAACCTTCATACAATCCACATTGTCTGTATGTGAATTCATGAGATTCAGCTCATAATCTGATTGCATTGTTGAATCCCCATTATATATGTTTTAGAATGATTTATATTGTTGAATCCCCACTCTATTTTCCACCTATTCTGCTGCCGGACAGGGGCTTATAGCTTTGGCTGCCTATTGTTAACTTAGGATCCATGTATGTGCTTGATTTTCTTTATCAAGACCCCAAGTGTTGTGTTTCAGTTTAGACTTTTGGAGTCTTTTGAAGATAAAGCCTAATGAAGTGATGCAATACAGAGGGATCTGGAACTTCAACAACTGCAGCCCACATACTTCACTAACAGCAAGGTATATGATTTTTTTTTCCCATTTGGAAATATAGTTCATTAAATGATTCAGTTGATTATTATTCTTTTCTTTTCTTTTGTTTGTCAAAGTACATAATTCATTAGATAAAATATATACCTTCAAAACAAAAGGCCAAAAACTTTTTTGTACTGCAAAATTGGCTGCAAAGAGAATGTCCCTAGCATTTTTCTTCAATAAATGGATTTATATCAGTCCTTGTATACAATTCCAGTCTTCTTCTAAATCACCCTTTTGGTTTCTCTCCTAAATCACTATTATACACTTGGTATATTCGAATATCTGTTATGTTATAATGATAAAGCTCTATAAAGATTCGGTTTTGATTGTTGGGTTTTTTTAGAAACCCTATGGGTTGCTGTAAATCTGAGTGTTTGGGCATTTTGAGCATGGAAATTATTTTTTGATTTAATAGAATTTGCTGCTTTTACATTACATCAATCCATTTGATTTTGATAATTATATATGTTTGTCATTTCAGGTGGTTCTAAAATTTATCTACTTTGTGGTTCGATTGGGTAATCTCTTTTTGTATGTAGAACATTGCGAGGCGAAGATCATTGACCGAAGTGGTTTTTTTTTTTTTGTAGTGATAGGAAGAACAAGTTACACTTATTGGTTTTCTTTGACTTATAGTTATATATGAAACAATTGTATGTATGAAAGAAGTGCTTGTATGAAGTTTGATCTATAATAGAGTGAAAGTTATTTTTAATGAGAATTTCTCTTTTGTTGTGTGAATTGAATTGTATGAGCAGATACAATCAATATATGAAATTGTATAAGGGTTCAATGAATTATGATTTTTTAAATAATTTAAAAATCACAAATTGTTTATAAAGTGTGATCTTAAATAATATAAAGATCACAGATTATGTATAAAATGTGATCTTACATAATATAAAGATCACGGTTTTTATTAACATGTTAAAAAAGAATAATCTTTAATATCTCAAAAAAAAAACATGTTTTTTTCATTTCAACCAAACATCAAAATAACATTCAGCACTTATAAAATGGACCAAAATACCCTTCCAATAATCACATAAGTCAACTGGTTAACCAAACACACTTATTTAAAATACTGCTTAATATTTTTCATTGAACCAAACGTTTTTTTTTCTAAAACTTTTAAAGATTATCATCCTTCCTCTTTCTGCACTTAACAATCAGCACTTAAAATCCGCTTTCTGCGGTTGCCAAACAGCACCTACATCTCGAGATTCAAAGACGCGGATCCATCCAACAGTGTTGGAGAGTGGTGAACAGTTGGTGGACTACAAACTGTTGAGCCCCTCATATATCCCTCTTTTTTTTTATTCATAAAACATTTTGTTTTTCAAAACCCAAAATAATGCTCGTGCGAAGGCGGGGTTTGGGATTCTTAATCGGAAGCCCATTCAGCCACTACTGTTCTCCGAAGGCGATCTCCACGTCCCCCTCCAGGGATGCCACGTCATCACCTTCTCCGACGACGACGACGACGACGGGAGCCGTTCAGGGGATACACGTCTTCCACTGTCCGGTGAGTTGCGCCTGATCTTTCCGATTCACCTTATTCACCATCGATTGAATAACAATTCCGGTTTTTTTTGGGGGGGCGGAGGGATTTAGGATGCGGTGGGGATAGTGGCGAAGCTGTCGGAGTGCATCGCCTCGCGAGGGGGGAACATAAACTGCGTGGACGTGTTCGTGCCGGAGAATAAGCATGTATTCTATTCAAGAAGGTTGAATAACGTTATAACAAAGCGGAATGGAATAAAATTGTCTGTGATTTGAGTTCTTGATCTTACTCTTTGTGTGGCAGTGAATTTGTTTTTGATCCCTCGCGGTGGCCCCGGGCGGTGATGGATGATGATTTCGCGAAGTTATCGAGGTCCTTCAACGCGGTGAGGTCCATGGTTCGGGTGCCCGATCTCGACCCGAAGTATAAGATCGCTGTCCTTGCTTCGAAGCAGGTTTTCCCTGGGCCCTTGTGTTTGTTTTTCTTCACTAATTTGTGATCCGAGCACTGGTGCTTGTTTCATTGTCCGTGGCGGGGCTGGTTCTGGAGGATTGCTAGTCACAAAGTACTCCAATTTTTTTTTTGGAATGTTAGAAATTCGGTGATTGGATATCTCTAGTACCTATCAGTCGAACATATTTCTGTTCACTAAACCGTGCTTTTAGTACCTTGGTATTCGTTTAGTTTGGATGGTTTACCACATCATTCGTACTTTAAAAATGAACTCTAACCGTGTCGCGTCCTTCACATTCAACATAGAAGTTTTTGTGTTCGTTTAGTTTGGATGGTTTACCACATCATTCGTACTTTAAAAATGAACTCTAACCTTGTCGCGTCCTTCACATTCAACATAGAAATTTTTGTGTATTTGTCATGTAAATGATTGAATGTATGTTAATAACAATTGCATTATCTCCATATTTTTACCGTACTTATGTTGTATGATGTTGGAATTTACACGTATTGCACCACATGGAACCCTCACTGAGTATTTTCTGTATGTGTACTTTGTGACTGTGTAGGATCACTGTTTGGTGGATGTGCTGCATGGATGGCAGGAGGGGAGGCTTCCAGTGGACCTTAAATGCGTGATAAGGTAGATTCTGATGAATTTTGTTGGGTGGGTTTTATAGGAAACTTTCCATTTGATTCTGATGGGTGGACGTTGTTGCATTTGCATTATTACAGCAACCATGATAGACCACCAAATACTCATGTTATGCGATTTCTTGAGAGGCATGGAATTCCGTATCATTACCTGCCGATGGCTTTGGCCAATAAAAGGGAAGAGGAAATCTTGGGTTTGGTTGAAGACACTGATTTTCTTGTGCTTGCTAGGTACATGCAGGTGAATTAGATTCAACTAAAGTGTGATCATCCTCGTATGTTTACATGTAGATGTGTTTTCCTTATTCTTGAGTTTCCTTCCGTTGGGATTTAGATTTTTTTTTAAAAAATAACAGAAGTTGCAGAAGCTGAGGAAGTTTGTGTAAATTGAGTATTATCATGTTTTTTAGTCACTGTACCTTTTCCTGAAACACCTCTAGGACCATCAACAATTAGGATGGTTGTCATGCTTGACATACTTATGAGCATACTGCATCATATTTTTTGATTGATGGTAGTCATGGAACCTTTGGATGGAGTTTGTTATGTATTCAAAATTTCAAACCAATCATGTACTTTAGTATCACTTGCAGGACGAACTGGAGACCAGTAATCCATAAAGAACTAGTGATCACCTCTTTTTATTTGAACACAGATATTATACCACAATCATTTGCTTATTATAAATATGTCCTGTGTTCTAGAATTTGGATACCATATGAAACACTGATTCTTGACTTTATCCAATAGACTTGTAGCATGGGGAAAATTTGGATAGAATATAATTGCTGTTGTGAATGACATTCTTTTCTCTGTGTTGTCTATACTTTTATTGTTAGAGCACTGAAAGTCATCTCATCATACACTTTAATTCCTCATCCATGATCATCCTTCTGGCCTGTTTGGGTTTCCACCCTTTTATAATAAAAATGGGTGAATGCCTACCATTCACGCCAAAAAAATGATCATCCTTTACTGCTAGTTGTAGGTGAATTGATATAAAAACTGGTTAATAGTGCTTCCCAGCATGGTTATGCGTAACATTACTGAATAAAATAAGATGATATTTTTAATTAAAAAATCATCTAGAAATTATTAGCGTGTTGCAATAGGTAAAGTGATATATAACTATGGAATGATATAGCATTTAGTCCACTTGCTCCTAATATTGATACTTCGGCTTCAAACAAATTCTTTCATATTTTATTGCATATTGTGCGCTATGAGTTATTAAAGTTATTTGACTATTGTCAAATTCAAGAGATTAAATATATGTTCATTGAATTTTCAGTTATTGTCTGGAAATTTTTTGGAGCGCTATGGAAAGGATATTATAAATATTCACCATGGCCTTCTGCCATCATTTAAGGGGGGAAATCCTTCTAAACAGGTTCTTCATCCCTGTCCATTTACCATAACTATGATATTAATTATTAACTCGTGCTTTATGGAAAAAGATCTTTATTTTGCAATATGTATTTGTTAGGCTTTTGATGCTGGTGTAAAGTTGATTGGTGCAACAAGCCATTTTGTAACTGAAGAACTTGATTCAGGCCCGATAATTGAACAAATGGTGATGATTCTTTACTGAGATGCCTTATTAGCTCATTGTCAATTTTAACCAGGTTGCTAGAGAATGCTTTAGGAAATGATTAAGACTTCTTTTTTTCTTGTGTTTCTGTAAGCTACTAAACTGCATGGCTTAAAACTGGTAGTCCTGCTGTGCAATGATATGACATAATTTTGTCAATTTTATGGTTGATTGTGGAAGTAGAAATTTTTTTGTTACTTAATAAATGGAAGGCCTGAGCTTCTTCTTTATTACTGAAACTAAAAAAATGTTGATTTTCTTTTTCACTTAATATGTAGTCAAATGATTGTCTATTGATCCTGGTTTGCTAAACTAATCTCATGACTTCATTTTCATTATCTTTTGTTGGCAGTATTATTTTAAAGCTCATTGTTCTGCTATGCAATTATGTATAAAACATCATGATAATTACCAGGGTTGATTATAGAACTAAGAATTTGTCATGCTCTGCGTCTGAGGAGACATGCTCTTTTGCTAAACAGTTTATTTTGAAGTATAAATCTTGGGAAATTCTTGAACTTGATTAAAATTCTATATCATTATGTTACATAATGGCACTCAGTTCTTCGAGCTGTTAAACCTCGCCAAGTTGGAGACAATCTTATTTCTGGATTAATCTCCAGAAAAATGTTACTTTGTTGATTTAAATATTGATATTATATGGGCATATTGAGAACAAATAATTGCAACTACAATTCTGCAACTAAATGGTGGTCCAGAATGAATGTTGTTGTAATATGGGAGCCTTTTTTTTTTGATGAAGTAGCACATTATTTGCAAGACAGCTGTTGCTTTTGTAAAATATCATAGACCCAAATGGTACTATTAGTATTTGTGTTGGCCTTTTTAGATACATCATATATTTGAATATATTGGTTTTTCCAGAAAGTGTTGGAAACATGACTTTGAGCTGCAGATTTCAGTTATTCTTGTCGAGCATGGAGTCTCTAGAGTTGCTGTGCCATAGCTGACATTTTTTTAGAGTTGCACTTGTCTTTTGTACTGTATCTGAACACAGCACTTTAGCTAAAGATGCTACTCATGTTAGTTTTTCCATATTGCTTCTATGCTGTTAATTTATGAAGACCATGACCATTTAAATAAATTTTGCTTTTGTGGAGGATGCAAAACTTGGGTGAGAATTCATCTCTGATGCGATTGCCACATTCTGCAGGTCGACCGAGTATCCCATCGTGATAACCTTAGAAGTTTTGTGCAAAAATCAGAGAACCTCGAGAAGCAATGCCTGACAAGCGCAATAAGTCCTACTGCGCACTGCGAGTGCTACCTTACGAAGTGAAGAAGACTGTCGTATTCTAATTGTGGGAGATAAAGAGATTGGAAGTAGAGAGTTTCCATCTGTACTCATTTAATAATCCATTCATTAAAATCATAATTCATATGTACGTTCTTTAACATAATCAAATGTTTTATGCTTCATTTGTTAACATCTCAATATGAACCCGTGGTGGACATTTCCTTATCCTTGTATTTCTTTGTTTTCTCTATTATCCCCATTTAGAATCTGTAATTCGAATTTAAAAATGAAATCGATAATAAAAAAAAAAAACACCTCAATATGAACATCTCTTGCATGATTACCAGGAAACAATGTGTGTCAGCGTGAGCAAACTGAAGGCATACAGTCATTCCCTGATTCCCATCAGTAAGCGGTCTCTCTAACTTACCAAAATTAACATTGCATTCATAAACTATAGCAACCTTTGATGATGAAAACAGGAGTGTTTCTTTCTTTCTTTCATATACACAAGCATTTCATTCATTCACACACAAGCACCAAACATCTACATCTCACATGTATATCAAAATCTAACTAGTTTATCTTCAGCAACTCCAACGAATTCTTCATCTGCTGCGCATCTCCACTGACTCTTCTAAGCTGATCTCTCACATACTCCACCCACTTTTGCTTATAAATCTCGTTCTCACACTCGAACTCCATGAATCCATGCGCGGTCCTCAGACCGAAGCACTCCGCCCTCTGACTTCCCGGCCACCCCGGTATCTCATCGCACACGCTATACACGACACCTGATCCAAAACAAAATCTCAATCACACATACACTACAAATGCTTTTGCTTATCAATCCATGATTTTATAATACTCACTCTTTTTCGTCTTCGTGAACGCGCCTCGCACGCGCTTGTTCTTTAGCTTGACCACCACCTGTGAATTCTTGACATAGACCGACACATGCTTCCACCGAAGAACACCTGCGAAGCAAATCTCAGATCAATTCATAGAAATCTCAAACACTTTCAATCGATCTGCATCTATATGACCACAATTACCTTTCTTTGATCTCAATTGCAATTCCCCTTCTTTATACTGCTTCATCATCGCCAGACCCAGATTCCTGTCATACGGAATTATAGCACCCCCACCGCTCTCTCTCTGGACCCTCGCCTTCAACGCGGCGGCCCCCCGCAGCGCGGTCGCGGCGGCCGCAGTGAGCGTGACGAGATCGCTCGCGGTCCGGATCCCCACCGCCGATCGAACGGTGGACGCCACCCGATCCCTCTCTGCCCCGGACCGCTCGGCCGCCTCCACGCAGTGCGACGCGATCAGCTCCGTCGCGGCGGCCATCGCCGCCCCCATCTTCGACTCCGGGTCCTCCAACCCGGCATTGGCCGCGACCGCCGCGAGCCCCGCAGCGAGTCCCGCGACCGACACCGCCGCGTGCGCCCGCGCTCTGTCCGCGCGCGCCTTCTCCTTCCTCGCGCACGTCCTCCCCCCCGCCGCCTCCTTGTTCTGGAACCACCTCCCCGCGGTCGGGGCGTGCGCGGGGGGCGGCGGGACGGGGGACTCGGGGATCGGGTCGGGGAGGAGGCGCGGGGGGGACGCTTCTTCTGGGAGGAGACGAGGAGGGCTTTGGAGATCTCGGAAGCGGAGACGCTCCACGACCTCGAGAGGAACTCCATGGGTTCCTTTGGCGTCTGAGGGGGTCGGATAATTGTGGGTTGTTTGTTGTTGTTGTTGTTGAAGAGGTCCTCTGAGTCTCCTCCAAAGAAGAAGAAGTGGCTTTTCTCCATTGTTTTTTGGCTTCCTTATTGTCTCCTGGTTTTGGTCAGTGTTTAGTGGTTTGAATTATATATATAGGTCGAGAGAGACAAACAGGGGGAGACAAGGGTCCTCGTGCTTGGGGTCGTGTCGAGAGGGATGAGTCGTAATCGAAGTCATTCGGCCTTGTTCACCGCCGCTCGCCCGTGCTGCGCTTCGCGGCTCCCTATAAAACGTCCCTCCCTCGTATTCTATGTTTTTTTTTTGATTTGTTGTTCCCTAGCGTACGCGTTTTATCTGAAACGCCGAATGGTTCGCTTTTTTTGTACGATTCGTTCTTTTTTGTTTTCGTTGGGGATGTACTGATTGACTGACGGACCGGACTGAAGATTTTTTTAATTAATGTTATATTTTTCTCTACAAAAATAGATATTTAGCGCGTATGGAAAATATTTTAAAAATCTTTTAATGATCC
Organism: Acorus calamus; assembly: GCA_030737845.1. NCBI lineage: Eukaryota > Viridiplantae > Streptophyta > Magnoliopsida > Acorales > Acoraceae > Acorus > Acorus calamus. The sequence goes on from CM060858.1 coordinate 44,012,833, forward strand.
AGAGTATTTAAATTAATCATTTTAAAATAAATAAATAAAATCTTCTTTAACTGTGGTAACCATAAGATTTTCAATAAAGTGATTTAAATAGACTTTGATTTTTAAAAATGACATTTCTTTTTTTTTTAAATAACATTTTTACATTAAAAATTATAAATAACTTTTTGATTAAGTTTGCTATCTGAAATATGTTTGATAACACGTTTAAGTTTTTTGTTTAATTAAAAAACAGAATCACCACAAACTTTATTACCAAACACCCCATGTGTCATATGAAATGATTAAATTATTCTTTTCTAGATCCTTCACAAATAAAATTATATGTTGTTTAAGAAGCAACTTTTTGTTAGGGGTGCAACTCGGGCGGGTTGGGTCGGGTTCGGGTCGGGTTCGACATTAACCCGCACTGCAGAGAGTCCAACCCGAACCCGAGCCCGAACCCGACCTCAACCCGAAGGGTTCAACCCGAACCCGAACCCGATCTCAACCCGCGGGTTCGGGTCGGGTTCGGGTTGAATTCGGGTTCGGTCGGGTTTGGGTCGGGTTCGGGTTGAATTCGGGCTCAAGTCGGGTTCGGCCGGGTTTGGGTCGGGTTCGGGTCGGGTCGGGTCGGGTTTAACACATAAAATATCATACAAAATATTTAAAAAACAACAAAACAAACTCTAATTAATTATTAATTAAACCTTATATACAAATAATTAAAAGTGAATATCTATAATAATTAACCCAAACACAACAAACATAGTGATACTCTAATTTGTGTAATTGTTTATTATGTTTTAGGAATTTAGGGTTTTGGATATAGGTATGTTGTTATGGCAGCATAACATTTGTTAGCCAGGGGGGTCGGGTTCGGGTTGAGCCCGCGGGTTGAACCCCTCAACCCGAACCCAACCCGAATTGAGTTCGGGTTGGTTCGGGTTCGGGTCGGGTTGAACCCGACGCCAAAAAACACCAACCCGAACCCGCCCAGGAGTCGGGTTGGGTCGGGTTGGGTCGGGTTCAACCCGCCCAAGTTGCACCCCTACTTTTTGTATTTATTAAATCATATGTTGTTTAAGAAGTAACTTTTTGTATTTATTTGATTGTGAATTGTGGTATAAATGATATTATGCTTTTAGTATTGTCATATCCTCATCAAAGACTGTTTTACGGTTGAAAACATAAGATGAACTAATGTTTCACTTAATTTTTTAAAAAAGAATTAAGGAAAACTTAATTTCAACTTACATCAAAATAAGTTCATTTTTTCATGCCTACCATTGCATCCCAAAAAAAAATTCAAAAGTTCACAAAACAATTCCCATCTCTATGAAACTAATTTTATATAATTTTAAATCTCAATAATAAATTCCATAAGATATATTCCGTAGAGATTGGGTCAGTTTTGTCGATTTTTTTAGTTTCAGATATTAGCTTTGTTTTATGGATTTTTTAAATGAATAATTTAACCGTATAATTTATTTAAAAATTATATATTTCAACCCTAAACTTTCACCATTAATTTGTGGTTTTTCAAGGAACAAATTCAACTTACATATATTTTGTTTTAAAAAAAAAGTCTTTTGACGGAATTATTACAGACCAATATCACGTTAGCCGTTGATACACAAAGGACAAAATACTGAATATTTTATAATTTTTTAGACAGATTAAATATTAAAAAATCCCGGATAATGGGATGCTTTGCGTGCAGAGTCGGCATGTCTGTTACATTGAATAGGAGAGGGAGGGGACCCATTGAGTTTTTGTCAGTGTATGGTGGGATCAAAAATATAAAATCTTGTATTTATTTTATAAAATATTTTATGATATTAGTAGTATGGTTATCTAAATTTCACACATATTATAAATTTATATATATTTATGATATACCGTGATATTACAAGCCATGAAATTTTAATTCACATTTAACATCCAAATTAGTATATGCAGTCAATCATCCGAAAAAAAGGTCGTGAGTCAATTAAGCTCCGTTTGTCTCAACGTCGAAGCTTTGTTTGCTTTGATGGACAACAAACACTTCCCAATACAACGTTTGCGTTTGTCAACAATTATTGTGTTTTATGTGTATTTTCATCAAATTCTTCAAAGTATTGAAAAAACGTTTTCTCCATTGACGCCACTCGATTTTCCGAACGTAGCGGCTCTAATCTCGCTCCCAAACATCTGATTATATGATTGAACAATATTTTCGTTTACAAAAATTAAATTGTTTTTGTAATAATGAATAATCAATTTTAAAATTTAGATTTTTATATAATTATTTTTATAATTGCGGAATTAAATGCATTCTAAAAAAAAATACAAATCTAAAAATCTGAGGAAGATTTAATTTTAAAAAAAAAGAAAAAAAAAGAAAGGAGAGCTTATTATGAGGTAGACGTGGGGAACGTGAGAGAATTGAGAGACGTCTGTTTCGAGGGGTCGGTTCCCTTTTAATGCGCATTGGTTGTTGGAGGTCTTTTCAGGCAATGCAATGAATCCAACCTAGTACATAGAATGCATGTATGTGCACCTTAATTGAGTGCCTAAAATTTCGTCCCGCCTCCCCACCAATCTCCTCATGCTTAGTGCATCCCACGTGTCATTCCACCACTCATTAGAGTGTATTCATTAGCCATCTATGTTCATTATTAAAAAATACATACCTATTGAATTTTTTTTCACATATTATAAATTTGTCCATATAATCTATTATAAAAATTATTTTATTTTTTATAAAAATATATATTTTATTAAATAATGTATATTATATTAAAACAAATAAAAAAGATGAGACCGGTAATCGAGACTAATAACAAGACAGAGAGGTCCTGAAGAAATGAAAAGAGGTTCTATCCGAATCCGGACTTACATGGCCCATTGAAACACTGGAAGGTCCTGACAAAAGTTTGAACTTTGGACTAGAAATGGTGCCCTATCTTGCAAAAGTTTCTAACCCTTGTCACTGACCCTCAATCAATCTTTCAGTGTCTTTCTTCCAAACTCTTCTTCCAAACTCTTTTATCTTAAATCATCTTTCTCAAAATGTCTCACAAACCAAAGTGAATGCACCAGTCTGACTGTTGTACAATGGACCAGCTTCGGCTACACAGAAACAACACACTGTACACTCTACTCTGTGAATCCCGTACGACTATGGTTTGGGGACCATATGTGAGAGAATAAGCAAAATTTATACTTCAAAAGGGGGAAGAATTGTTTGATTGGATAATGGAATGGAGCTGCATGCTTGGGCTATGAGAATTAAATTTTTTAAATAGTTTATATATTTGTATGAGACATTATTTGAGTCTAATGAGAATATTTTACATGTCCACGGTCTATGTCCCGATTAGCAAGGATTCACGACCTGAATGGTCCACGACCCGTGAATCCGGCCCGACGGCATATTCACATCTCTGACTTGAGCATCGGATGACCTTTTGCAGGTCACCCTCTCTCTATGTCCATGATGTTTGAGGTCTCGGATCGCTGGCAACCACGCGGAACTAGTTCAAGGATAGCAAAACAAGCGGATTTTGCAACCCGGTTTCGGTTCGTCTATATTTGTCCCCCCAATATCCATTTGAAGATGTGTTTTAAATTCAGTTTTTAAAATTTTTTTTTAAAATTTTTTTAACCTATTAGTTTTAAGCTTGAAAAGTTGAAAATATACTTTGTAAAAACTGATGAGAAATACAGGTTGCATCTGTGTCTTTATGTTTTTTGAAATTCTGAAATTTCTGAAAGACATAATTGGCATAAATGCAAAACCAAACGCTAGAAAGTTTGAAATATGTTTGAGACAAAAAGTGATCTGCAAAAATCATAAAATTTTAACTTGTATTTAAGCACTCATGATTGATTGAATTTAGATCTAATTTTTCTATTGTAAATGTTATTTCAAAACTATTTTCCATAAAACATAAAAAAAATGTTTCAGAAAAATCAATTTTAAAAATAAAAAATGTATGACTTTTGTAAATCAACTAGTATGCACATCTGAAGAAAAATATTCATAAATATCTTTACTCCCTCTAATAGCTCCCCAACTACTTCCAATTCTCCCCATTTTTGGGTATCCCCTCTCCTCTTTTTTCTTCATACCGACATTATATATTATTTTCCCTCTCTTTTTAACACCTGGTACTCTGTAGTAGAGTCACTCCAATGATTTTGATTTAGAAAAAAATAGTTTATTTAAAAAAATTCAATTCAGATAGATTTTATGAAAAGAAAAAAAAAATTGAAATATCCAAAATGAAATATGGGGATGTAGAATTTCAAACTTAATTTTTTAGTGTGTTCCAACAAAAGATGAATGAAAACTAGTATTAATTTAGTAGGTCTGATTGAGAAAAAGAAACCTTCTGGAGGTCCCAAAAATGAGGCCCATCCGGAAAGCTCCACGTGACCAGCCCATAATCTGATTAAGCGATGGCCCACGGCCCGGGTTGCCCACCTCAAGTGGATTCGGCCTGTCAGCTTACCAAAACCCTACGACTAAGTCAGAGACCCCCAACCCAGTCAACAGATCATCATCAACTTGTTGTCTCTCACGATAAATACAAATCCAACAAATATGGGGCCAACAAAGGATTGATCCCCGGGATTGCATGGATATGCCTTAGACATGGAATCAATAATGAGTCAACTCCTGAATCTTGACAAATCTAAGCCATTTACAAAAGGATAATGACTATGGATTGAGAAAATCTCAGCAATGACATAGGATTTATTCCTAGGATCGGAGATCCCATCTCATCCATAAAGATGTGATCTCCATAAGGTTCTAAGATGAAGAAAATATTATAAATAGGGAATCAATTCTCCATATCAAAGACGGAGATTTTTTCACTAGATCCCTACACAAAAAGAGGAATTATGTGTGATTTGATCAACAAGTACGTAGAAGCTTAAGAGATCACATCAAGTTCAGTCCAAATCAAACCAAACCCGGACCGCCCTTGAGTCCGGTCCATTCAAGGAGAAGGGTCGCCGGCAACCAGGTGGTAAGCGTCAGAGGAGACAGGAGCGGACAGATTCTGACGACCCGAACCCGGTACGTCATTTTTCGCCCCTCCACCTTCTTTCTCATAACTTCAATACTCATATATTATCTAGAAAGAAGAACATATGAATGAATGATTTCAAATAAAAATTTTACTCGGTGTTCTAGCACAAGGATAAGTGCTTCTATCATTCTTGTCAGGTCGTATGTGTTATTCCATGCTGTAATGTTTTTCATGCATTGATAAAAGACTCCAAAATGGATGGTGTTTCTTCAAGCAAACTGAAACTTCTTGTATGAGTCATTTTCTGAGTCTACCGACAATACACGTGTTAACGAGGACTCTCAATCCGATAGCTCACAGACCGCAAGTTTGGCGTGCCGGCTCACTTGCATCCGTCGGCCAATGAATATCAGTCAGGATTGGGACTGGATCCCATAATTTGAGGCATTCCCAAATCTCCTTCAAGGTCTCGGAGCACAAGCAACCAGCTGTTGGGAAGACTATCGCGGAAGCCAACAACAAACCTGAGATCGAACACAAGAACGAAACACCACATCACACAAAGAAAAACAATATATACGTGGTTCGGCCTAGGCCTACATCCACGGGGCAAAAAACAGAGAATCCACTTTGATAGTTGAGATACATTAAGAGACTCACAAACTCTCTCAAGGAGTTACCCTCTCTTAGAACCCTCTCAACCTTCCCTTAGGATCTCTACATTGTATTATGCCTAGTTTTGCCATGAAACCCTAGAAAATATTTATAGAGATAAATAACTTCTTCCCCAAGTAATCTCCTAATTAATAAACAAATAGTGTTTCCATTAATTAGGAGATATTCACTTTCCTAATTAATAAACAAATATTGTTCTCATTAATTATGAGATATTCACTCTCCTAATTAACAAACAAATATTATTTCCTATTTTAGGAGATTCACTTTAAATATTAATTAAGATCAAATCTTAAATAATATTCTACTCATTAGGTACCCAACCTAATATGGTTTCATCATGGCCATCCGATGTGATACACCGGATCGAGACATAATCCCAACACCAGTATCATCCAGAGCGGAGCAGACGGATCTTACAACCCAGATCCAGTTAGTCCAATTTGTCCCATCCACTTCTGTTAACGCAGATGGAAATTGGAGCGAATGAGTTGCCGCTTCGTCCACTGCAGCTGCTTCTCTTCACCGGCGCTCCCCCCCCCCCCCCCCCCCCATTCGTTTTCAATTGGGTAATTGTTTCAAGGAGATTCACTGTGTCAGGCATACTATGTAATTGGTGTTCTTTGTGTGGGTCATCTGTTTTTTGAAGTTCCTTTTTTTTGTAAAAGCTTCTGCTTTGCTCAAGTGCTTCATATGATTCAAACTTTTATTTGGAAAAGACATGCTTAGATTCTTTGTTTTGTCCCTCCCTGCTTGTGAGATTGTTGATAGCAGCGTACCCATTTGTGAATATGGAGATTTTCTAACTGGGCTTTTTTTTTTGGCGCTTGTGGTCGAGTTTCTCTATTCAGAGGTTTTGCAATTGATGGTATGCGTCTTTGTGTGATCTTTGACTGGCCACCAACTGTGGATGTTTTTGGTTTTTTTAGTTGGGTGATGAGACCCCATTTGCTTTGAATTGGGGGAAAATCTGAGTTTGTCAAGCGTTAGCGTTACCTAACCATTTCTTGACGGGTTAGTAGAGGTATTCATTCACTTTTTATTGAGAGATCCTGGATTCGAGTCTTGCTCTTCCTGATAGGAGAAGATTTGATAAAAAAAATATCAAACAAAAAAAATAAAATTACATCATGCGTTGTTGGTCGTGGGGGATGATTTTCCTCTCAAAAGTCGAAATGCTCTTAAGTGTTGATACCCGTGTGCAGGTCCATTTGCAGTTCACGCACATTTTGATTTTTTTCCTTGAAATGTATACTTAGCTAACGAAGTATATTCTTTCATTAAAAAAAATGATGTACATAGACATACAAATTGAATGCACGTTTCCCCCCTTCTTACTAATCGGAGTATAGTGGGAGTATATACTGTGTTAAGCGATTTTATACACTATGTTAGTGATTTGGCAAGTGCAAACAAGACTGCAAAACAACTTAATTGTATAAGCGCTCTAATATTAAATCTTAACTAACGCAGTCAATTGGTTGTCCAACTATCCTTCATCCATGACTCCATTATAGCAGTCGAATGTGGGTACGCCAGATCTACGATATAATCCCGTCATGATGTGTAGTGATGAATTAGTTATGCAACAAATTCTTGGGTGCATAATGTATTTGGTCAAACGATTACTCTCTTTCTATATAATAATATGAATTATTTGCATTTAAGTGGTATGGCTTCACTAGGCAGTTCATGATAAGAAAATCCATGTCACTGATGGAATACGTTGTTCTTGTCATAAGAAAATCATGGATTTCAACGGCCCATTTATTAAATATTTCTTCAGAGATAAAAAGTTTATTTGCTATACCCTTAAATTTGCTTTATTTTCTTTTTGTTCATCTCATCCTCCATCTAGACACTGTCTATTTTCTTATTTTCAATGAAATTGATATCCTATAATTTACCTATAAAAAATTTGACAGTTGATTGGTTCAATGAGGTGGCCTTGACTTCGTAGTTCCAATTGTAAAGGCTGTAGCAAAGTGTTCGGCAATAACCCTTCTTCAAGCCAACAAACTTCATTGGAGAATGATGTGAGAATCCTCTATTCCCAACACTCTCTGTACACTGAAGTAGAAAGGAAGCATATCTTTTCCTTCAGGGTCTTACTATTTGCACATGGAATTTTGGGGTTCGGAACGCCTGTGTAAACACCACAGGGTCAGCCTGTGAACACCAACGAGGCTGCGACACCTGTTCAGACTGGCACGTGCCGCTCACGTGATGAACTTAACAAAAACTCATCCCGTCAAAGGTGGGTTACGCCCGCTTCTTCACGCCGTGAACATGCGGTCTCTTCATGCCAGATCACCACCGTCCAAGTCGACTTCATCGAACGGTCTGAATGGTGTGTGTTTTTTAGTTTTTTTTTTGGCATTCCCACCGTCCGATTTAATATGGACGGTTGGGATTAAATGATGGAGGGTATGAATACCCTCCATCTTCTCTCTCCTCAGTTTTAAATGGAATGAAACCCTAGCCACCATTCTTTCCTCTTTCAAACCCTAGCCACCCTCTTCTGCCACGACCGTCCAGCACCACTAACCGACACCGTGGACCGGCACCACCGACGCCTGAGAATCCATGTCCGAAGCCTTCACGATCCCCGCCACCGACGCCTAACGATCCCCTGTTTGAACCGTTCACCGACGCCTGACGATCCCCCGTCCGAACCGTTCACCGGCGCCTGACGATCCACTGTCCGAACCCTTCACGATCCCCTCCGCCAACGCCTGACAATCCCCTGTTTGACCCCTTCACCGACGCAGAGTTCGTCCCCCACCCCCACAACCGCCCCTGACCCTCTTCAAACCCCCCCCCCCCCCCCCCACCAACACCACCACCACAACCACCAATGAAGCCCCCACCGGATTATACGTTTCGTGTTGGATTTCGGTGTCGTTTTGAAGCGCTGGATTGTGTGGTATTTTTTTTGCTCGTTTTGGTGATCAATTGTTGGAGGGGAAGAGAATGGATTTATACAGATTGACGGATCAAAATCTGGCATTGTAAATTTTAGTTGACTGATTAGATGTTTTGAAACTTTTGTATTTCTGATTTTTGTGATGTATTTTTTTTTGTGTGTTTGTGTGATTAAAATTGGTTTAACATATCAATCTGTTCTTGTGACAATTCTAAGATCAAATGAGCAAAGTTGGTTGCTGGATTATGATAGGTATGTTCAATGAACAGGGGCATGAGTTCATATTTTCATTTTTTAAAGTTACTACTGTTGGATGAGCTTTTTTAGATAAATGTTAACCAGTTAATGTTGTTGCTTGGGGTCTTAAGAGGTCATTCCATTTTGACGTTTGACGTTTACGAATTCAGAAGTTATTTTAAAAATGGCAGTGTATGCCACTTTTAGCAAACTCAGTATGATGCATAGATAGGAGGGATCTTGGTTGATTTTTCTTTTCTCAACAAACAAATGTGATTTGAACACTATTAAGTCATGATGCTTGGGTTTAGCGCATGTTAATAATCCACACTTCTAACAACTATAACCAAGCTATTTAAAAAAAATAGTCAACAAAGATATGCCCAGAATGAAGAAGCAAATCTCATAAACATAGGGATGCTATTAGATAAAAGAAAGGACATCTAAATATATTTTTTCTATCAAAGCCATAAATTAGAATTCATGTCTTAGGGTTTAATAATTTGAATAAAAAATTGTTTTTATTTAGATTTCACGATTACATTTCGGGTGTTAAAACAATTTTGAATGACATTTTTTTTATATTCTGATGCTATTCTTTTTTAGGTGAATTTATTTGTATTTGAAGATGTTAAAGATATATGATAGTTATATGTTTTCTCTATATATCATATCTAAACAAATATGAATTTTTTTTTAAAAAAATTGCATCATTTATGTGATTTGGTGATGTGAATTTGTTATATTTAAATCCCTGTAATTGTGTGGTATGTATTACACCCCCTTCATTCTGAATTATTTTTTTTTAATATTAAATTTGGATTCGGAGATAGATAATTTATAGGTTAATTTTTTGAATGTAGAAAAGAAAAGGGAGGTGCCCACTGCCCAGTAGAAGTTCATGAGTTATATCCCATTTGAATATATATATAATAATTAATATAAAAGTTATTATTCATTCCCAGATCCCCAAATATCCCTAAATTCTTTTACACATGTCCGAATCTGAGTGGTTCACACATAAACCACTGTGTTTCTTTCACATAAGATCTGAGCCGTCCGATTGACTCGATTTGAACGGTGGTGATCTAGTTCACGGACTGAAACGGCGTCAGTCCGTGAGGTTCACGTGAGGGTCTGGACAGGTGGCAATTTGGTATTGGTGTTCACAGGGTGACCCTGTGTTACTCTCACAGGAATTCTGAACCCGGAATTTTGCCTATGGTCTTGGGTTTGAGTATGACTAAGTTTTTGGACTTCCATTGATTTTGGCACTGCAGTAATTCTTTGTAAAATGCAGGCGACTTACAACATTGGAGATCATATCATCAGTGCTCAATTCCATAGAAGAATGCATCCCGGTTATAATTTGCTCAACGCCAACTTCATGACTATGGTTATATTTTGTTCATTAAGAAGACTGAAATTCGACAATTTCTTATTCCCTGTTTTTCAAATCTTCATTGTTCATTGCAGTGATTTGAAGGCCTGCTTTCAGCTGCTATGAGAAACAGATTTGTTGAAGAGAAGCAACTCATTAGCTCAAGACTTGATCTTCCAAACACGGAACATGTAATTATTAATCCTGGAGTCAATAGTTTCTTAATTTTTCTAAACCAATTTTTCATCTGAAGGTCTACCAAAGAAGAGCTCGAGAAAGCGAAGAGAGTGTTCCTCCCAACCAATGTGGTTGTGAATAAATTTTTTCCTGCCCAAGCTGATTGACATGTACTTGAAAGAGGAGTCGATGGACTGAGAAGACATCCTCAACTGGGCATCTGAAAATGTGGACGGGAAGCTCGGTTGTGCCATCCAGACATGCATCGGTTACAAGCCAAAGAGGAAAGCCTCTCAGGTGGTGGAGTGGTTGCCCTTACAATTCAAGGTTCAGCTATGTCTTTGCACAAAGGACTTGATCAAACTCACTGAATGAGGAGCTTGAAATTCTGAATTTATGCTCTCTTTTTTAAAATGAGGCATATTAGTGGTTCACCAAGATTATAGGAATTATTTTTACCTGCCTCTTTAGAGGAGTGTAACATTTGCCATGGGAATTTAACCAATTATCTTAACAAGAATAGCACCTTTATATGTGCAGTTCTATGTGCTGCTCCATTTACAAATTTTCATATATTTATGAGTTATATATGTTTTGTTAGGTGAAATATGAGTTTTTTTTGTATGATTTTTTAGAGGTATATATATACTTAATTTTTGTGTATAGAGGTATATTAAAACACCTCTAACTCTAAGAACAAACGTTAGGGATTGATCCAATAGGTTGGTGTGATTCACTCACCAACGTTGTTACACACAGTCCACATACGTACAGTCCATCCATATACCTCAATAGCTATTCAACGAGGCATATATTTTATTGGTTGAGGTAGCAAATTTTTACATTTTCCATCTAATTGGTAAGTGTAATCCCCTGTGAAAGTATATACATTTTCATAAAAATATATATCTTATTAAATAATATTTATTATTTAAAAAAATCAAAACGTGCGCGAAATACATGTAATGTCGTCCCACAAGCTGTTCAAAATTATATTTGAATGTTTTAATATAGGATGTGGATAGTAAGTTATCTAATACATATGCAATATGTTGAGAGACTCACTAGCATTATTACACAATCTGTTTAAAGTCCCACATGCAATTTGTCTGAGAGACTTACGAGAACGTATCTCATTGGAAAAGCTTTATAACTTGTTGGATAATTTTTTATATAAATAAGTCTATATAATTTGTGAGTATATATTTTATTTTTTAAATTATATATTACATTAGATAAAATATAATAGTTTTCTTTTTCCTTTTCAAATAAATCATGTGAAAAACATGCATGAACCTTTTTAAAATAGTTCTAGATGGGCCCAGGGCCGACCTTAACAATTGAATTTTTTATTAGACCCTATGCAAATTTTTAAAGTGGGCGCCATCTAACTTATTTAATCTTATATGTTATTTTATTTTAAGCTATAATAATATTACAAAATAAATGCATAATACGTTATAGTAATTTAAAAGCATAAAAGCAACAAAAAAAATTTATATTTTAATGGAATAAAAAAGTTATAAAGTCTTAATAATACCTAAAAGGGTTTAAGTACTAATTATTTTAAACAATCGGAGAGACTAAGAGGGAGAGATGTAGAGAGGAGAAATTGTCATTGTGGTTGAAAAGATTTTAGGAGGGGAGAAATTTTAGACTTGATTTTGAGAAAAAACATGTGTTAGAGAGAAACTAATTCACGATGAGAAAAAAAATGACGCATATGTAACACCCCACATTTACCTAACCGTTTATCGGATGGTAAATAGGTCGCTACTAAATTTAATCCAATTACAAGACCAAAATTTGCAGCTCTTTTTTTTTCTTATATGATACCAATATAATATAAATATAATAAAACAAATAATACCAACGGTTTTAAATCATCAATGACTTTACAATATATCAGAGTTTTTTTTTTTGCGGAGACAAGATACTGAAAAGATAATACATAACAAACCACCCCTGTGAGAGCCATCTAAACTAAACAAACATAAATAGTCGATCGCAACTATAATTTACTCTCGAACCGCTACCTCAGAGCAATTTCTGAAAGACGCGAAAAGTCCAAACTTCATTTTAATCCTCATAATACGCAATACCTAGTTATGAAACAACCAGCCATTTGGAATAGGGTGAGTGATTAACTCAATGAATAAGCCCACTGACAAATTACCTCACGTGACAGTAAATATAAAATAAAGTTTTATGAAAATTAGAATTTTATTTAATAAATCTTTTATTTTATTAAATCAATTTAAAATCATGAATTTTTTTTAAAAAAAAAATATTTTATTGCGCACGTGGTCCAATCCTTGGCCCACATCAGAGAAATCATGAGAATTAAAAAAAATATCATCATATATATATATACAGTTCCGATTAGGTGCGGTGTGCGGTCGGTGCGGTGCGCGACGTGAGCCGTCCGATCGCGGGTCCATCGCATCCAACGGTCGACGTGAATCGCACCCGACCGTCCGATGCGATGGACCCGTGATCGCGCACCGCACCGACCGCACACCGCACGTAATCGCGACTCTATATATATATATAATTATATATAAAAAAAATAAGAATTTTCATTTAAAAAAAATCAAATTAAATTCATGAGCTTAATAAAATATAATTTTAATGCAATCACGTGGCCCAATCCTTGGTCCACGTCATAGAAATCATGCAGCTTAAATGATATGACCGGGTAGCGTTCTCAATCGGAAGAACCGTTCCCCAAAACAGGTGTGCCAAACCTCAAGCGACTAAATCGCTCAAAAAGCTCCCTCGAGGAGACGTCGGATCTAGAAGACGCTGATGGGTCGCCGCTGCCATCACTACGAGAACACCAGCACATGATGCCCCGGTTGCTGCAGACTCCAAACAAAGGAATCCGCCGCTGTAAGGAATGCTTTACCACACCCCTCACCGATCTTGGGACTCTTCGAGTCCTAGACCTTCCTCCCCAAAGGCGAAATACTACGGGGGATTTATTCCAGAAAATATGTCATGATATGCATCTTGATAAAATCTCCTAGGACTAGGTTGTCTCCACTAGTCCTAAATTTTTGCAAAAGTCTCGAAATGAAAATCTTTAATCCAAATGTTATTTCGAAAACACAAGCATAAAAAATGTATTATGTTAATTCTTGAAACATGAATAGCATAATTCATGCTATTTTAAATGACAAGACGAATGAATTAAATCATGCAACTTTATTTAGTAAGAAATGCAATTTGATCAATATGTAAAATATCAAAATCATGCAAAATAATCATAATATAAATGCATGTATATCACATAATATCATACAAATATAATGAACACGTGAAATTCAACGATGTAAAGAAAAACTCATATAAAATAAATCAATAGGCATACTCACCTCGAATGGACCCTATGTCCGAAGAATAAAGCCTACAACAAAAATTACAACCTAGATAAACAAATAAATTATTAATTAAAACCTATAATTTAAGCCTAAGCCCAAGACCTAATTACCTATCCAAAATTAATTTTTATAGCCAACAATCTAAACCCATCCATATATATCACAACCAAAGAAAATATGAAAAACTATTTACAATAAAACCAGACACTAAAAGACGAAACCAGAAAAAGACAGCCAGAAAAGACAAAAATCCAGAAATTCAAAATAATAATAAAATAACATAAATTCATAAAATGATATGAAAACACTTTTTTTTTCCTATAAAGACCAACTATTAATTAGCAAAAATTGAAAATAAATAAAACTTATCATCTTATGAATATGTATAAATCATAAACCAAATTATTATTAAAAACTTATATTTTAGAAATCTAAACATAGATCTAATCTTTAAAATAAACGATAAATCGAAACCCTAAGTTTATGAATACTCAAAATTCAAAAAACTTAACATAGTTCTAACAATAATAAATAATATATCAAAATCCTAGTTTTTATAAAAACTTAGAAATCCAATAACATGAACATATATCTATCAAAACTCTAATTTTATTAAAAACTCAAAATCTTATAACATAAAAATAAATTTAATCTTTAAAATAAATAATAAATCAAAACTCTATTTTTATTAAAATCTTAAAAATTCAAACACCTAAACATGGATCTAATTAATAATAAGAAAATCAAAAGATAAAAAGAAAAGATTATATACCCCTCTTTCTCTCTCTCTCTCTCTATCTCGGCTTCTGCCGAACCAAAGACCGCCGCACACCCCTGTATAAACACATATACACCTAGATTCCTAAACCTACGAAAATTACAAAACGACCCCCGTACTGTTTCATATTTTAAATAGGTCCCTATCCGAATTACAAATAAGTCCCTACTGAATTACAAATAGGTCCCTAACGCATATTACAATAAATTCATGTTTCAAAACTGGGTCCCTTAAAATTAATAACAATGAAATCTCAAAACTTAATCTTTTGAACTCTAATATTAACGAGATTGTAACCATTTAAGATCTTGAAGATCTTAAAAAATATATATATAATTTTTCTTTTAACATAACAATTAATATTTAAAATTGCAAACTGAAATGGACCCATAAAGATATACTAAATGAGTCAAAATTTAAAAACACACAAAATACACTAATTTTAATTTAAATATCTTATTCATATATTTAAACCAAATATGTAAATAAGATAAAATTCACAGGTGTGACGTCATCTCACTGTTCATTTA